>CAUYRT010079795.1:0-27671 GCA_963574885.1 Lepilemur ruficaudatus | reverse complement strand
AGCTTTTGGAGGGATCTAGCTTTCAGGGGGATGGGAGGGAAACAGGATAAAAGGCTAAAAGTGCAGAGGCCAAGCCTGGGGCTCAGGTTGGGTCTAGGGAGTCCTCAAAGAGGCTGAGGAGGTTCCGAGGCTCAAAGGAGGGGAAGGAGCCCCGGGGAGGCTCTGAGTCAATGTCACTGAGGTCCAGGGCAACCCTGGGAGGAAGGAGGAAAGGAATGACACTCAGGATCCAAAAGCCAACCCTGCCTGCCCCTGGCCCCTGGGCCTGCTCACCTGGGTGTGTACCTGCTCCGGGGCGTGGAGGTGCTCCCTGCCCGTGCCAGGATGGCCTCTGGAGAGAGTGAGGGCCTGCAGGGGGGTGGGTGAGACAGGCAGGGTGTCAGGGGTGGAGGGAAGGATGAGACCAGCTCTGTCCTTACACAGGTCCCAGGCACCCTCCTAACAGGCAGGGAGCCACAGCTCGGGACAATAAAAATTTGGTGCACTTTGAAAGGAGCACTGACAGCTTTCAAAGTCCTTCCACCTGACCACACTCAAAGGCCCCCCTCTGTCCCTTTTCAGAACCCATGGGCTTCGACTGAAGCGGGTTTGAAGTGAACTTTTAGTAAATGAAGTTTTTCTGGCAGTATGAGCTTTAAAGTGCCCCCGAGCAACAGGGTGTCATTTTTGTGAGGGTGAGGCCGTCGGCAGTGTTCCTCCTGAGAGCTGCGGCCCTGAGCATGTGGTTTTCCTTTGCTGAAGTTTCTTAATTACAGCCTCTCACTGTCCACCAGGCATCTGGGACTAAGGAATCCTCCCCAGGCAGGGGCTTGCCAGGCCCCGAGAGGGTTTCTCCTCCCAGAGAAGGGATGGTGCCTTGTCTCTGGGAACTGGCAGTCTCCACTGGGATGGGGGCTGAAGCGCCTGCCACCCCTGGCGAGATGGCGCCCTGCGTGGGAAGCCGTGCTGTGTACAGCCGTCAGTCCACCCGAGCCGCATTCATGCCGGGCCAAGTCGCGCCCCCACTGCCTGGGTTCCTTTCCCGGGATTGTGATGGGGGCCAGGTTTGTGGGAGGGGTCCCCATTCACCACTAATCTCCATGGGGCTGGGGCTGGGCCTCCTCTGGCATGGAATTTGGCCACCATGATGTCCATCCCTACCCCCGCCATGTGTCCTGTGTTGTCACCCACCCTGTGCTGCTGTCGTCCCAGTTGCTGGAAAGGCTGCTGTCCAGGAGGAGGCTGGAGGGCGGGGAGCCAGGCGGGGAGCCAGGTGGGGTGGCTGGCGGGCCTGGTGGCTGCAGCCAGCTGGCAGGGTGAGCCAGCCCATGCCAGAGCCAGCACAGCAGGGTGAGCAGGGCCTGTGGGGAGAGGGGCCTCAGGAGGCCGGGCGGAGCCTGGGGCTGGGAAGCAGGCTGGGCAGCCCGTCACCATCAGGCACTTACCTGCCACAGGGCCCAGCCTCGACTCAAGGCCTCGGCAGCCATGTAGCACAGGACGCTCCAGGGCCGGGGCTGCCTGAGCATGGGTAGGGCCAGCAGGGCCTCAGCTGTGGCCCGCAGCTTGGGGTCTGGCTCCAACATCATGACGAGGACAGAGCGCAGCTCCACAGACAGACCTGCCCATGAAGCAGGGCTACATTAGGGATCCCAGGACATGGACTGGGCCCTGAGCCCAGGAGTGCCCCCACCACCAGCCACTCCCTCCCTGGGAGCCCAGGGCCACATGACCCTCCCACCCTTGCTCCGCACTCACCGGCAGTGAACTCGGGGGGCAGGTAGCCCTGGCGCAGCTGCTGCCAGCCCTCCCCACCGTGGGGCAGCTCCATGTTGCATGCCACTTCCAGGATGGTGAGACCCAGACTGGGAGGGACAGGATGGGGGCAGAAGGTCCCAGGGTTGGCCTAGGGACACAGACCCAGGCCTGGGCTGCCCCTTGGAGGAGGGTGGGAAAGGGCCAGTTTCTTCTGCCATAAGCCAGGGAGGTGAGGAAGCAGGGGTGGGGGAGCCCTGCGGCGGCTCTGCGCCCAGTGCAGCCCGCATGCTCCTGGTGCCCCGCTGGACAGGCACTGCGGCTGCTACAGTGACTAGTGTTACTCTCATTCTGACGATCAGGGCCTGGGTGGGTCCCAGTGGTACTTGTTAACTGTGGGCCTCGGGCAAGTCCCTTAACCCCCCTGTGCCATGTCCTCGCTGTGAATGGAGCAATAATAGCTCCTCCTGTAGAGCTGTGAGGAGGAGGTAAGTCACTGTCTATTAAGCAGCTCTGAGGACTGGCTGCTTACAGACAGCCTGACTCCGGAGAGCCCGTGACTGAAGGGCAGGGGCAGTGTCCCCTGCACCTGAGTCTGCATGTCCAAGGCTAGGGAAGGAGTCCCTCTGAGGAGTCCCTTTCTCTGCTGACTGGCCCTAGGAAGGCCTTCCGCAGCCTGGGACCCTTGTGCATCCCAGTCCTCACCTGAACACGTCCGACGCTGTCCCGTAGGAGCCCTGCAGCAGCTCGGGGGCCATGTAGCGGGGGTCTCCCTCCTGGGCGTCGCTGGCCCCCGTTGTACCCAGTTCTACCAGCAGCCCGAAGTCACCCAGCTTGCAGCGGCCCCGGGGCCCCAGGAAGATGTTGGCGGGCTTGACATCGAGGTGGACCAGGCCTTGGCCATGCAGGTGGGCCAGGGCGAGCAGAGCGTCCCGCAGGTAGCCCCAGACCTGGGCTTCGGGCAGGCTGGCACCCCAGGCCTCACAGTGCTGCTGCAGGCTGGGCCCGCACAGCTCTGTCTGCAGGTACAGGATGCCGCTCTCCTCCCAGGCGCGCTCCAGCCGCACACATCGAGGGTGCTGCCCCACCTTCTCGTGGCCGCCTACCTCAGCCAACTTTCGGGCCCGGTCCTTGGGACCCCGGAATGGTGACATGGAGCGCTTTACAGCATACAGCCGGCCATCTTCCTTAGAGAGCACCTGGAAGGGAGGTGGCGGGCGCAGGCGGGGTGGAGGGTGGGCTACCAGTGGTGCACCAGTCGGGGGGATAACCCAGCAGATTCCATTAAGGTGTCACACGTGTAGGGAGGCAGAACAGCTGGCACCTGTCTCAGAGATCACTGCCCACTGCAACGGCAGAAGTGGACACCCCTCCATCCATGGGGGCTGGAGATCCAGCAATGGAAGAGACAGGGTAGACCTATGAGCACTGACCCAGAAAAATCTCTAGGACATGCTAGGAAGTGAAAGAGCTGGCTATGGAACACCACGGGCAGGCTGCCCTGCTGTGGGAAAACAGTTTCCTCTGGGAAGAAGACCTGATCCAGAGGCCTGTGTTGTTTGTACTTTTTATTTAGGCTAGAGTGCAGTGGCATCATTGTAGCTTACTGCAACCTCAAACTCCTAGGCTCAAGCGATCCTGCTGCCTCAGCCTTCCAAGTAGCTGGGACTACTGCTGCGTACCATCAGGCCCAGCTAATTTTTCTTTTTTTTTTTTTTTTTTATAGAGATGGGTCTCACTCTTGCTCAGGCTGGTCTTGAACTCCTGGCCTCAAGCGATCCTTCTGCCTTGGCCTCCCAGAGTGCTATGACTACAGGAATGAACCACCACACTAGGCCTGTTTATAATTTTTAACAAATCATCTTCATACAGTACTTACGCAAGGGAAAACTACCACTTTAAAGAACATGTAAATGATTGGAAACTATATTTTCAAAAAATATGAAGTGGCAGGCAGGGGGTACCCTTAGAGCCTGCCAAGCCCAGGCAGGCAGAACTTGCCGAGGACCCCAGCATAGCTGGCTCCAGGGCAGGAGGAGATGGCAGCCGGAGCTGCTGCGGCTGTGCCAGGCTGCGGACAAGGGCCCAGTGTGCACTTCCCCTCAGAGGGCCTGCGTGGGGGCTGTGAGAGCAGCCAAAGCAAAGCCTGGCGGTGGGTGCGGGCCAGTCAGGGGGACAGGTGACACAGGCTGCAGAGGGTACTGTCCTGCCCAGGGAGGGGCAGGGAGGCAAAGGGGCCCCCGATGGGCCTGGGAAGCTGCCCCCAGCCCCCGCACTCACCTTGAAGACCTCTCCGTAGGAGCCGTGGCCCAGGCGGCCGAGCCTCTGGAAATTCTGCTGGAAGAAGGACTCTGGCCTCCTTGGGTCATACCCGGGGCTCTCCAGGGTCTCTGAGGCCTCACCCCGGAACGACACCCTCCGGGGCTGGGACTGGTGCCAGCCTGGGGTCCGAGGAGGGAAGAGGCGACTGACGGGGATGCTGCCCTTGGCAGGGGGCCGGGGTGGGAGGCTCCGGCTGAGCCCTCCGGGCCTCTTGAGAGAGAAGCCAGGTTCTGCATGGCGGAAGTAGGCTGGGACTGGGACAGGAGTGCCACTCAGGGGTGGTGGGGTGCCCTCCGTGGGCACGGGCATGGCTAGCGCAGGAGGCTTGAGGGCAGAGACAGAGGCTGAGTCCACTTAAACAGCGCCTGGTCCTGTGACCCCAAAGACACTGTGGAAGAGAGCCACGTCTACACCACACACGAGTTCTGCTTTAAACATGAAAGCCGTGGGGGTGACAAGCACCTACCAGGAAAAGACAGAGGACAGATATATACATACTTGTATACTGGGCTGTCTGTATTTTGGAGATTCTAGAAATATAAAATGAAACCCACAGGGGCCGGGTCCTTGAGGGTCTCCCAGTAGTCCAGTAGAGAGGTTAAAACTGAGGTGGGTTCTGGAGTCAGACCGCCTGCGTGTCTGTCCCCACCTCATCTCAACTGTTTGTCCCTAAGCTGTGCAGCCTCTTCCAAGACCATAAGATGGAAATATTCACACAGGCTAATCATCCCTTAACTCCAATTCCAAAGTAAAAATCCTCTGAATTCCAAGTTTCTTTCTTTCTTTTCCATGGTTGTGGTACCAAAACTCATTTAGTCGATTCCACATCCAGATGGCAGCATGAGGATCCCTGTGGACCTTCTCCCCAATGAAACAGGCATAACGTGAAAATTATTCAAAATCAAGCATTTAAAGTCTCTGGGTGTGGTACTAAGAATATATAGAAAACGAAGAAACATGTATACAAGAAAATCTGCCAAATCTTGATAAGAACATGGAGCATGTTGGCACCTGGGCATGACACTCCTTCCCTTCTCCCCAAGCACCACCGCCCTAGCACTGGGGGCAGATGTGGCCAAGAAGATGGGCCCCTTCTCCCCCAGCTCCCAGTCTGGGGTTAGGGTGTCTGCCCAGGAGGGCCAGACTCTCAGCACTTCTCTCCCCTCCTAGTTCCCCACGGCAGAGACTACATTCGAGCTGCATGTGGCATATAGGTTAGAGGCTCCCTTCTTCCACCTGCCCCCACTCACAGAGGGGAGGCTCTACCTCGGGGCCCAGCAGGCTGGGAACATGGACCCCCATTCACCCAAGCCCCAGCTCATTTGTAGGAAGGAGGTTCCACACTGGGAGAGGCAAATCAAGAAGGCCAGAAGCGGCCGGGCCCAGTGGCTCACGCCTGTAATCCTAGCACTCTGGGAGGCCGAGGCGGGAGGATCGCTCAAGGTGAGGAGTTCGAGACCAGCCTGAGCAAGAGCAAGACCCCGTCTCTACTAAAAATAGAAAGAAATTAATTGGCCAACTAAAAATACATAGAAAAAATTAGCCAGGCATGGTGGTGCATGCCTGTAATCCCAGCTACTTGGGAGGCTGAGGCAGAAGGATTGCTTGAGCTCAGGAGTTTGAGGCTGCTGTGAGCTAGGCTGACACCACAGCACTCATTCTAGCCCAGGCAACAGAGACTCTGTCTCAAAAAAACAAAAAAAAAGAAGGCCAGAAGCTACTGCCCCCACCCCACCCCCCACGACCTGCTTCTAAGGCAGCAAGCTCCCAGCTCCATAGCATGGGCTCAGAGATTTTGCTCAGGGATAGAAGCAGGTTGTAAAACAGAGAGCTCTGAAGCTCTCCTCTTGAATAATTGACTTTGTCTGAAACAGAGTGTGGGGAAGTTCAAGCCTAGAGGTGCTGTCAAAATCAATGAGGGTGGGAGGCTGAGGCAGGAGGATCACTTGAGCCCAGGTTGCAGTGAGCTATGATAACACTACAGCACTTTATCCTGGGCAACAGAGCGGGATCCTGTCTCAAAAAACCAAAAAGCAAAAAACAAAAAAAAAAAAAAAAGGAAGGAAGACAGGAAGGAGGAAAATCAGTCGGGGTCCTGGTGATGAACAATGAAGAGGAGGCTAGAACCTACAAGCTAAGCCATAGGCCAGCTAGTTTACCAAAGAGAAGTGAGTAAAGAGATAGCTAAGAAGAGCCTTCCTATAGTCAGAACAAATCTTATTTTTTTTTTTTTTGAGACAGAGTCTCACTCTGTTCCCCAGGCTAGAGTACCGTGGCGTCAGCCTAGCTCACAACAACCTCAAACTCCTGGGCTCAAGCGATCCTACTGCCTTAGCCTCCCCAGTAGCTGGGACTACAGGCATGCGCCACCATGCCCGGCTAATGTTTTATATATATTTTTAGTTGGCCAATTAATTTCTTTCTATTTTTAGTAGAGATGGGGGTCTCACTCTTGCTCAGGCTGGTTTCGAACTCCTGACCTTGAGTGGTCCTCCTGCCTCGGCCTCCCAGAGTGCTAGGATTACAGGCGTGAGCCACCGTGCCTGGCCCAGAACAAATCTTAAACACTGACCCCAAAAGCTACCCTGTGTTAAAGGAGCCCAAATTTAATTTGATCAGTCTGTGGAGCAATTATGCAATTATGCCCTGTGGTATTGTCAAAAACGATACAGTACCTAACCAGCTATTGGTGGAGACTAACAGCTGGGTATGATCAGGGAACAGCCAGTCAAAGGGCACCTCCTAAAACCACTATCATCCCAGGGTAGCTGTGCATATGCCCAAGGCTGTACCCTCAGAGTAGTGACATTAAGAATTCACAGTGCAGGGGAATTGACTTCACGATGGTCCAGCCGTCCACGAAACAAATAAACAGGCAAACAACAATCACATGCCCCAGAAAACAGTGGGGAACCAGTATACACAGTGGCTACAACATATTACCTAAAATGCCCAGTTTTCACCAAAAAACTACAAGATATGCAGACACAGGAAAGTGTGACCCATACACAGGAAAAAACAAAACAAGCAGCAGAAACTGAGGGGGCCTAGTCTTAACAAAGACTTCAAAGCAGTCCTTATAGCTATGTTCAAAGAACTAAAGGAAACCATGTTCAAACAAGGAAAGGAAGGTATACCGATAACATTGTAGAGCATATCAATAGAGACAGAAATTTAAAAAGAGCCAAATGGAAAATGTGGAGTTGAAAAGAACAATAACCAAAATGAAAAACTCAGTAGAGGCGTTCAACAGTAGATTTGAGCTGAAGAAATAATTTAAGCAACTTGAGGACAGATCAATAGAGATGACTCAATCTGAAGAACAGGGAACACAGCCTCAGAGAAATTTAGAGACACATCATCCAGTGCACCGATATATACATAATGGGTACCTGAAGGAAATAAGAGAAGGAGCAGGAAAAAAAAGATTTTTCTTCTGTCCCCTTGAATTGGAAAGGAAAAATATTTGAAAAAATAGTGGCTGAAAACTTTCAAAATTTGATTTTAAAGAATTAGTCAACACATCCAAGAAACTCAACAAACTCCAAGCAGGATGAATGCATAAATCCATACATAGACATGTCATATTAAAAGTGCTGAAAACCAAAAATATGCAGAAAATCTTGAAAGCAAGATTTCAAGAGAAAAATGACTCATCACTTACACCTCCCTATAAGAGTAACTGCTGACTTCTCATCAGAAACACTGGAGGCCAGAAGGCAGTGGGGTGACAATTCAAAGTACTGGAGGAAAAATTTGTCCACAAGGATCTTTTATCCAGCAAAACATCTTTCAAATATAAAGGCAAAGTAAAGACATTCCCACATATACAAAGACAGAAAGAATTCATTGCTAGCAGACATGCCTTACAAGAAATACTAAAAGAAGTTCTTTAGGCTTAAAGCATATGAAACCAAATATTAATTCAAATCCACATGGAAAGACTAAGACCACCACCAGTAAAGGTGATTACACAATGAAAAAATATAGTATAAGTGCAGATTTCTTCTTTCTTCTCTTAAATCATTTAAAAAATCATTATGTATAATATATATAAAACAATATGTACATAACTGCATTGCTGGGCATATAACACAGTAATGCAATTATTTGCAAGTAATAGCACTAAGGAGGTGGGTGCATAACTGTTCTGAACTAGAAAATGACACCAGATGGCAACTCAAACCCACAGGAACAAAGAACCAGAAATGGCAAATGAGGTCAGTATAACAAACATTATACATACATACTTGCTTTCCTTTCTTCTCTCTGCTTCTTTAAGAAATTGAAGTCCTAAATAAACGAAAAGACATTACATGTTTACCCTCCAAACCGACCCACAAATTCGGTGCAATCCCTATCAGAATTCCAGCTGGCTTCATTATAGAGATTGACAAGCTGACCCTAAATGCATATGGAAATTCAAGAGACCCAGAATAGTCAAAACAATCTCAAAAAAGAATAAAGTTGGAGGATTCATCTCTCCTGATTTCAAAACTTACTACAAAGCTACAGTAATGAAAACAGTGTAGTACTCATACTAGGATGGCTATATAGATCAAGGGAATAAAATTGAGAGTTCAGATAAAAACCCTCATATCTATGGTCAGTTAATTTTCAACAAGGGTACCAAAACAATTCAATGGGAAAGAATATTGTCTTTGCAAAAAATGGTCTAGGGACAATTAGATATCTATATACAAAACGAATTTAGCAGAAAAATCTGACCTGAACTACTTGTCCCTCTTGACATAAATACTCATATATTTCTTGACAGAAATATTAATGTTGTTTGATTATGGAATGATGTCCCAGACCTGCGAGTGGTGTTACATAAATGTTATATGTACCCTATTAGCTTTGTAAAATCTGAGACTCAGTTTTGAATTCTGAACACATCTGGTGCCAGGGGTTTATGGACCTGGAATCCTGACCTTACGGAGGGTTCAGCCCAGTGACTGGCATAAATGCAAACTGCTATTATCATAGACAATGCTCTGGGCAGTTCCCACTGTAAGTGACTGTGTGTGAGGGCAGAGAGGGCTGTCGTGTTGCTATAATGTTGTAATTGAAACAAAAACAAAAAAGCAAGAGAAGGGGAGTTGATTTAAGAGGAAGGCACAATGTATCAAGAGATGCCATAGCTAGCAGGGATGAGTCAGAAACAGGAGAGAGTAGTCATCTGAGCCTCACATCCCTGAGGGAGTGAGGGGGTGAGGGGAAGGACCCTGCCAGGGCCTGGCTGGAAGACACCCTACATCCTGTGGGGACCCTTCCTCTGCCTCTATTTACCTCAAGTATTCCATCCCAGGGTTTCTCAAAGTGAGGTGCCAGGTGTCAATATCCGCAGGGCGCTGGTTAGAAGTACAGTCTCCTGGCCCAGCCCTGCACACTCCAGGACCCAGGGCCCCTGAATCTTTTTTTTTTTTTTTGAGATGGGGTCTGGCCATGTTGCCTAGGCTGGTCTTGACCTCCTGGGCTCAAGCGATCCTCCTGCCTCAGCCTCCCCAGTAGCTGGGACCACAGGCGCCCCTGCATCTTAAGCCAGTTTCCAGGCTGTCCCAATGTCACTTACATCCAACACGGCTGGCCTGGCCAACAGCCTCAGGGGTGAGTTGGGGGAGGTAGAAGGAGCAGTTGCTCCTGGGTGACTCCAGGGTGGCCCAGAGCCGAGGCCGGACCCGGGTGGCCTCCGCAGATTCCGAGGGTCTCAGGACTCGGGCCTTCTTGTCTCACCCTTTCACCGGGCCGGGCACATCTGCTGAGCGCGGTCTGCCGCTAGACTGTGAGTTCCTCGCGGGCAGGGCCTCGGCCCAGTTCACCTCCGTGGGCGTGGGGAAATGCTGGCGAACAGAGGTGAGCGCACCGGCTGTCACCGGGAGCGGCCGTAGGGCGGGACTTGACGGAAAGCGGGCTGGGCTCTCCCGGGAGGGGCGAGTAAAGTGGGGGCCCCCGCTGGGGGAAGGGGCCACCAGACGAAAGGGGACCAGAAGGTCGGGACTGACACCGGGAAGGGGCCGCTCCGGGGGAGGGGCCTGAGGGAAGTAGGCGTGGCCATCGGGCGGGGCGGGCCCAGGGAAGTGTCGAAGGGGCAGGGCCAGCGGCTGAGGGCCGGGGCTTGAGGGGAGGTGGGTGAGGCCAGCCGGGGGAAGGGCTGTCCGGGGCTGGGGGCGGCCGCAGTGAGGGAGGGGGGCCGAAAGGCTGCCCCGCCCGAGAACCCTCAGGGCCGGCCCGGGCTCACCTGGGTCGGGTGGGCGGGGCGCAGATCAGCGAGTTCCCAGATTTCGGGTCTGCGGAGACCGCGGGAGCCGTCGGGGTGGCCAAGCAGGCCGGGGTCCGCTGTCGACCGCTCCGGACGCCCGGACCGAGGACTCTCCGGAGGGGGAACGGCCCGTGAACGCGCGCAGAGCCGGCTCGCGCCAAAATTTCCAAACCGGCCTCGAGGCCCCACCCAGGAATACCTCCTACCCGCCCCCTTCCCAGCTCAGCCCGTCAGAAGCGCCCAGCCTCCCGGGCCCCGCCCCTTACGTCTCTGCGTGCGCGTCGCCGCCCCGCCCACGCCGTTCCTCTAGCCGTGTGCTCTCAATGCGCAGGCGCATGGCGCGCTTGCAGCTGGTTAGGGCTAGGTGGCCGCGCGCTGTGTCCTTGAGGCCGAGGCCCGGCGCTGAGTCGGATCCACCTCCGGCCCGGTTCCGGGACACCCACTGCCCTCGGTGGGCTGGCTTAGTTTTCGCATCCGTAAAAAGGACGGCCACGGCGGTGCGTGCGCCGGCATAGCCCCACGGGGCGGTCACTGGGGGACAGGAGGTGCCTGCGGCCTCCTGGGTCCCCGCGGGCCGGGTGCCCAGGAACGGCTGAGTCCCTCGTCACACCGGCGGTGTACCGCACCAGGGCTGCGGTGAGAAGCCCTACGTACAAGCTCCCACCCCCGAGTGCGCGGCTTCGGGAACTAGAAACTGCCGCCTCTTCCAGGAAGCCCTCCAGACAGGCAGAAGCCTCCTGGGCCCGGCCTCGCCTGCTCGCTGCCTCCCTGCCAACATGCTTCTAAGGCGGCTCTTCCATTCTCTGGCATTGAGACTGCGCTCAGCTCAAATGCCCCTCAGCCCCTTCCTGGCCGAACTGCCTTGGGAGCGCATTGGGCTTTTCCGAGCTTCGGATGAGTTCCTCTCCCGTAGAGAAGCAGCTCACGACGGCAGGACGACCCCGCCGCAGTGCTTAGGGGCCGGCGCAGAGCCGGGCGGGCTGGGGTCGCCCCTCTCACGGGCGGCCAACCCCGTGGGAGGAGTCACGCTTCCGGGCGGTCTCTCCCCGCTCCTCCTCCGGCCTTGTTTCTGCTGCGGTGCTGGTCTCTATCCGAAATTCTCTTTTGTTAGTTTGCTCGCTGGCCACCCGTCTCCTCCTAGCCCCCACTGGCTGGCCACCAGAACCAGTCCCCCAGCGCCCTTCTCCCGCGTCTCCGAAAGGTCACGCGCTGCCAGGCTCCAGCCCCCCGGCGCGCAAGAACCAGCGCTGGGGGAGGGTAGGCATGGGGGGGGCGCCGCAGCCCGCCTCCAGGAATCCTTTGACATTAGCATCTCTGGCAGCCGTGCCGCCCTGTCCCAGCCTGAACCCCGTTGACGACCCCAGGCTGGTCCCCTCTCCAGCTGTCCAGGTCCCCCTGTGCCAGTCCATCGCCAGGACAGGCTCGCTTCCAACTGCCCATTCTTGAAAGTCTGAGTCACAAAGATTTTTTTAATATTTAAATTCAAAAACATGCTTTCACTGGAAATTTCGCTGTATGAGGAAGGGCGGGAACATAAATATATCAATATAAATAAATACAGATAGCAGGCAAGCGCGGGGGCTGCGGTGTCAGGACACGAGGGCTGCAATCCTCCCTGCCACAGTTTCCGGGTGTGTAAAATGGGGTGATAATGATAGCTCCCCTTCCTTGCGCGGTATGAGAACTAAATGAGAAAATGCCCCCGAAGTGCTCGGTACAGGGTGGAGCACACAGTAGGGCTTACTCATTGTTTCCAATAATGACAGTAACACCGCCTCATCTGGACGGTGGTTTGCAGTTTCAAAGCACCGCGGCCTGGGCCAAAAGGAGGCCCCTGGAGAGGAGCCAGGACCCCGCTACCCACCCTGGGGTCACAGGGACAGAAGCACCGGCCCACAGGGTTCGGCACCGAAGCGCTTGGCCCGGCTGTGTAGGGGCGGAACGCTGTCCGCCCCACGCCGGCACTGGACTCCGGGTCCTGCCGCACGTCCGGGCGAGGGCCGCGCGCGCCCCCGTGTGTCCCGTCGCCGCCACAGCACCGCGGAGTGCCCAGACTCCCGGAAGTCCGGCTCACCCGGATGGGGCCACAAATGGGCAACGTGACTTAAGAGAGGCGAGAAAACGTCGGCCGCAAGTGCAGACGTGGCCACTCGAACGGGAGAGAGGGGACAGTGATGGGTGCTTGTAGAGACAGGGTCTCACCTTATTGCCCAGGCTGGTCTTCAACTCCTGGCCTCTAGCGAGCCTCCCGTCCTAGCCTCCCCAAGTGCTGGAATGACAGGCTTGAGCCACTGCGCTGGCACCATGTTCTGTTTCCTGACCTTGGAGCTGGTTGCATAGGTGTTTGCTCCATAGGTACAACTGTATACGGCAGTCGCATCTTATATGCGCTTCTCCGTGTGCGCATATTTCACACTTGCATAGATGTGGATAAGCTGGGATGGGTGGGAAGAAGGCATTAACAGAGGCCAGCTTTGCCAGTGCGAAGTGCCTGGGGGTGCCTGGAAGGGCCTGGAGGCCCCATGCTTGGATCTGGGCTAAAGAGCTGCCCAAAGAGAGGGCGGCCCAAGCGGCCTTCAGCACAGCTGCGGGCGCAGCAGATGCCGGCTCGGCAGACGCCCGTCTAACCTCCAGCTGTCCTCCCCAAGTCCGCCCTCGCAGGTGCTGCTGGTGTCAAGCAGCTGGCTGGGAGACGCAGGCTGTGCCATTTTAGGCAACACACTTCCTGGGCCTCCGTCTTGCACTTCCAACACCCCAGCTGTCACTCTGTCCTCAGCCCCCAGCCATAGCCCCTCAAAGTTGCTCCTCTGTTCACAGCAGGGCGGTGCCTCCCCAGGCCAGGGTGCCTGCAGCAAAGGGCAGGCCAGGCCAGGGCTCCATCAGAGGCTCTCCTGGCCCCCATGCGGTCCATATGCTCTCGGGCAGGCCCTGTCTGGTGGGGCTGGAGGTGAGCTGAGGGGGCAAGCTGTGCTGGGGGCGGGAGTGGTGGCATCACAGGGCCTGGGATATACCCAACTGGGCCCGGCCTGGTCCTGAGCGGTTATCAGGTTGGCCCAAGGCCCTGGGCTGGTTGGCATTTTCTACAGGCAGCAGGCACGGCATTCCCTCTGGCGAGCACCCATCCTATACCTCCTGAGTGGCCCCTCCTGGTCTCCACGCCTGCCGCCTCTGGGCCAAGCTTCTCAGGCGCCCTGCGGAGTGAGCTGTATATGTCTGTGCAGGGGGCTCTCCGCTGTTCCTGGTCTGAAGCACACACATTGGCCCCAGACTGGTGTAACTGGGCCTGCTGCCTACCTGCAGTGTGGGGTGGGGGGTGGAGAGTAGAGGACAGTGGACCCCAGGCCCCTTGGACTGCCTGGGTTCATGTCCCAGCCCCACCACTCAGGAATTACATAATGTGAGCCAAGTCCCTTCCCCTCTCTGCCTCTGTTTCCCCATCTGCAAATGAAGATAAGTAGTTCCTTGGGCTGGGTACGATGGCTCACACCTGTAATTCTAGCACTTTGGGAGGCCAAGGTGGAAAGATTGCTTGAGGCCAGGAGTTTGAGACCAGCATGGACAACATAGCAAGACCTCCACTTCTACAAAAATAAAATAAAATAAAATAAAAAACTAGCCAGTCTGAGGCAGGAGGATCACTTGGGCCCAGGACTTTGAGGTTGCAGTGAGTTATAATTGCACCACTGCATTCTAGCCTGGGCAACAGAACAGGACCAGTCTCTAAAAAAATAAAGAAAGGAGTAGTTGTAGTTCCTCCCAATAGCCCAACATGGAGGTGCTCTTACTGTCATCACTTTAGAGGAGAGTGGACAGGCTCAGGAAGGTTGGTTCCTGCCTAAGGCCCCAGGCACATAGAGTGGATGCTTGAACACAGTCTGAATCCAGCGCCCAGCCTGCTAACCACTGGGCCACTCAGCTGCCCTCCAGGAGACCAGGGAATCAGTGCCTGCCACCGTCGGGTGAAACAGATGGCCCAGCAGGAAAGCCCTCCCTGGGGAGTCTGAGTGGACTATCGCAGCTATCCTGGGCTCTCATAGGATGGTTGGGACCAGAGGCCACCCTGAGCCCCTGCCAGCAGCCAGTGGAAGGTCCAGCCTCCAAGACTCTCAGTTCAGGGCAAGAAGTGGGCTTGTGGGTGCTGAGCCAAGGCACTGAGGCCTGCCGTGAGCAGATGCACCTTGTGCAAACATGGGTCTGTGGCAGGGAGGTGGGCGCCTGGGCATGGCTGTGTATGTGAGCCCCTGGGTGGGAGAGAGTGCAGCAACGGCGCCGCCCACAGTGTAGGGGTGCGGGGAAGTGCTGGGGGTGGCCTATGGGCCAGGGGAACCTGGCAACAGCCCTGCTGTCTACTGGCCCCATAGGCGCTGTGGGCTCAGCAGCCTCTCATCGAGGAGCCCCCACTGCCCCTTCCTCACCGCAGCCCTCTCCAGCCCCCCAGTCCGCCCAGGCTGCCTGGCTTGGCAGGCTAGACTCATCAGCCAGAGGCGCCAGGCTGGGCAGGGGACAGGCCAGCAGACAGGTCTGCGTCACTGCCATCCCTGCCAGCTCAGTGGGGACCGCAGGCTCTCTGGAGCGATGGTGTCTGGTGTCCAGATCCCCACTCGTGCATCTCCCAGGCCTCTCCTGTCTGCTCTGGATCCCCCTTGCTGCCAGGCCCCAGGTTCTGGCTTTCTGGCTCAGGGTCACCCACCTAACCCCCGGGCATGGAGAGCTGCTCTCAGCCCCCCGGGTTCCCCTCCTTACCCAGCTCCTGCAGTCCTGCACCTCCACCCATCCTGAGTGCTGGCACCTCTAGTCTGCCCCCTGAAGTTAGTCGGTGACGTGGCAGCTGGAAGGTCCTCCTGTGAGGAGTGGGCCCAGGGCTGAGCCTCCAGGGAACAGTAAAGACTCTTGGAGAGGTTGAGCATGGGTGACCTGTCGCTGTGTGTCACCGTCCTTCCTGGAAGGAGGAAGAAGGGGTGGCTCTGAGCTTGGAGGCTCAGACCCACTCTGGCAAGCCGATCCTCAGTTGGGGACAAAGGGCCTGTCTCCCAGCGCAGTCTGTGCAGTCTCAGGATGCACGGGGTGGGGTAGGAATAGCCTGGCTCTTCTTTTGGACACCACTAGCCTGTCAGACAGGGTCTGATACACTGTCGCCTCTGCCACCTGCTGTCTGTAACACCCCGGCCTCTTCACCCTTGCTCCCTGTGACACAGTAACTCATTCTGGGCTTCCCTGCCAGCCATGCCCACATTTTGGCCCTGGCTCCCCGCTCTCCCCAGCTGTGTTTGGGCTGGGCCTAGGGCGCCCTCCTGCCCTTCGCAGGGGGGATATCTGAGCCCTCCCAGGCTGGCGCCATGGCCCCAGTCGCTGACAGGGGTGGAAAAGCCTTGGTGGCCAGGCAGGGGGCTGCACCGACTGTCAGCACCCATGATGGATGAGGGGCAGGGCAGGGCAGGGAGAGCCAGGGAGGGGCTAGACTCCTGCCAGGGCCCGCTGGGGGCCACCCCCCTCCCAGGGTCTGTAGGCAAAGCCTCTGCCACTCACAGCTGGGGGGCCAGGGAGAGGGCCCCACCCAGCAGGGTGTTTAAAGGCCCAAAGGGTGTTGGCCTTCCCACTCCGCCTGGCATCATGGGCACCTGGGCCTTCCCCACCGCCCTGCTCTTCCTGTGCTGGACTCCGGAGAGCCAGCAAGGCGGTGAGGGGCTGGGGGGCTGTGGGCCGGGTGGGGCGCTGGCCAGATTCTGGGGTTATGGAACAGGGGCGCCAGGTATGGGAAGCCTGAGCTGCGCTGAGAATTCAGACCGGGAGGGTTTTGGGGGGCTGGGAGATAGATGTCGGGGGCCTGCCCCACTCAGCCTCCAGGGCCCTCAGCCCCAAGTCAGTGCCCCCCTGCCTCCTGGGCTGGGGAAGGTAAGTGTCCCCTCTGGCACTGGGGCAGGGAAGAGGTGGATCTCTCCCACCCCCGGGTTCTGGGAGCCCTCTGAGGGATAGCCTGGGTGTTCCCAGCTCTGGGACTGCAGTGTGGGGCCCAGGGGAGCAGCAGGTATTGTCCTCCCAGAAGGGAGTCTCGTCAGTGGCAGGGAGCACAGACACCCACGGCCTTGGTGGCGCCGAGGTGGGCATGAGAACATCCGCCCCATTGAGGGGCCTGGAGCTGAGTCCTGAGGGGTGGGCAGCTGTAACAGGAGGGAGGACACTGCTGGCAGCCAGAAGAGACAGGCCCACTAGGGGACAGGAGGGAGGAGACAAGGCGAGCTGAGGGGGCCCGGGACCTGCGGGGGTCCTAGGGGTGGCAGGAGTGGCTCCCTGCTGAGACCTGACACATCTGAGCTGCGGGAGAGATGGTGGGAGGAGATTTCCAGGAAGGGGGTGTGTGGGCTCTGCCCCCACCCACGTGGGTACGGCCCGGACACCTTCCTCCAGGCCCAGGGACCCTCCAGCCTCAGCAACAGCTTGCCTGTAACCAGCAGGGAACAGGCCCAGGGAAGGAGGGGTGAGCCCTCTGTGCCCCTCCTGAGTCCCCCACTTCTCCCAACCCTGCAGGCTTGGGGAGCCCCGATGGCTACCGCTCAGGTAAAGCTGGCTGAGGGGCGGGCAGGGTGGAGTGCCCCAACTCCCGGCCTTCCTGCCCCCCAGCCTCAACCTCTCACTTCCCCACAGGCTATGGCCCCCCCAGTGGCCTGGGAGCCGGTAAGGGCTGGCAGGCAGGAGGAGGGGCCTGGGGCAGGCACCGAGTCCCCACAGGCCTGCTGCTGAGAATGACTGTGGGCCAGGAGTGGGGCTCTGGGGAGAGCCTGAGGGAGGGGCTCCTGGGTCCCCCACCTGCTCCCGTCTCTCCCCCAGGCTTTGGAGGAGACGTGAAAGCACAGAAGCCAGGTAAGCCCTGCCCCGGTCCCAGCTGGCTCTGTCTCCCCATCTTTCTCTCACACCTCCACCTGGATCTGTCCCCCCAGGACTCGGGAACGGGAACGGCCTGGGAGCCCAGCCAGGTGACGGTTGGGGGGCCTGGGGGTGTGCTCTCCTTCCTCCCTCCCAGGCCTCAGAGGGAAGGGGCAGGATTGAATGATTGGGGGGGTGTTGGGAACTTTTCAGGTTTGTTGGTGTCCCCCACCTCACGTGGGACCCCAAAACCACCCAACTCATCCCTCCCTCCCTTGCAGGCTCCTCAGCTCAGAATGGCTACCCAGCAGGTAAGGGTGGGTGGGCGGGGAGGGGGTAGCTGGGAGCCAGGACTCTAGGGACAGGTGACTGCTGAGGCCCTCATCTGACCCCCATCTCCTTCTCAGGCATGGGAGTGGGTGTGAGCCCAGAAGCCAGGTGACAACTGGCTCCGGCCTGTCCCTGACTCCCTTTGAAGCTCCAGTCCCCTCACCGCTCCCTCTGCCTCTGTCTCCCTAGGATATGGAACCGGGGCAGCTGCGGCCTTCCCAGGGGTGGGAGCCGGGCCAGGTGAGGACACTGGGGGCAGGACCCTGGGCTCAGGGAGGGAAAGAGGGGCATAGAACTGGAGTGAGGGAACCCTGAGGGGTAGTGGGCTCCAGAGGTGGGGCTCAGCCTGTCTCTGCCCAGGCCTGGGCCTGGGCGTGAAACTGCAGAAGCTGGGTGAGTGGAGGCCCCTCCTCGCCCCATCTTGGTTCTCAGCCTGGCCTACTCATGGCTTATGGCCCTCGCCTGTCTCCCCAGGATTAGGAAGCAGAAATGCCTTGGGTGTTGGAGCCCTTCCAGGGGCAGAAACCCTGCCAGGTGAGGGCGGGCTGAGGCAGGCGAGGAGGCCTAGAGTCCCAACATTCATTCATAGGGGAGGGGCTGGTTGGGGCCAATGTCACCCTCGTTCTCTTTCCCCAGGCCTGGGAGGGGGAATGAAACCTCAGAAGCCAAGGGAGGAGGGACCCTGCCCTTTTCCCTGCCCCACCCCCATGCTGTGTCCACCTCTCTGCCCTGTTCCTGTCACCTCTTGGGACAGGTCCCTCCATTGGCCTGCTGGTGGCACTCCTAGGACTTCAGATGTGTTGTCAGGACTGAGACAGTCTTCCAGACTGCTCTCTGGGCAGAGGTCCTGCAGTGGGGACACCACAGGAGGTGTTTAGACTCCCAGCCTGGACCCCAGGCAGGCCTAGCTCCAGCCTCTGCCTCCCTGTGGCCCGGGGCCAGGCTGGGGAGGGTGGGAGGGAGCTGGGGCTCCAGGCTCCCTCGCTTGGTCCCTGTCTCTCTCTCAGGCTTAGGAGGGGCTGTGAAACCCCAAAAGCCAGGTGAGCCCTACCCTGTCCCTCTGTCCCTGTCACCCCCATACCTCTGGCCTGGCCTCCCCTTACTCCTTCCTGCTCCATCTCCCAGGATTTGGCAACGGGAATGGCCTGGCAGCCTGGGCCTTCCCGGCGGTCGGAGCACAGTCAGGTGAGGGCACCTGGGCCAAGCTGGGTTCTAGGAGTGGGGGGTGGGGAGCTAGAGGGTCAGGGATCCTGGGGGCAGAAAACTGATTGGCGGGAGGACAACGGGGGAGATGGGGAGTCGCACATAGCTCAGCCTCTCTGGCTGCTCCCCAGGCTTGGGATGGGGAGAGACACTTCTGAAGCCAGGTGAGACTGAGACCCCACCTGCCCACACCCCTGCTCACTCTCACGCTGCTCTTCCTCCCCAGGATATGGCAATGGCAATGGCCTGGGGACACAGCCAGGTGAGGGCGGCAGGGGCTGGGGCTGCTGGGAGGGAGAGGTTAGGGTCATGGGCCACAGCCTGGGTCCCAGCAGGTGGCTCTTAGGGGTCCATTCATTCAACACTGTGGCATGAGCACCTGCCCTGAGGACCGCAGGCTGGTCAGGGCTGGCTATGCCCAGACTCACAAGCCAAGAACCTAACACGCAGTGGCCCACTGTGGGCAGGACCCCGCCGGATCATGGGCACGGGAAGGGCAGAGCCGGCCAGCTCCCGGCTCATCTCCACTTAGATGCCATCCAAACCCCTCAACAGGTCTTGCAGCACAAAACGGCTTTGCACCAGGTAAAGATGGGATGGGGATGGGAATGGAGAGCGCAGGCCTAGTTTCTGGGAGGAGGCCCAGAGATGAGAAGCCCTCACCTGCTCATCTCTCCCCCAGGCTTTGGAGGGGGCGGAAAACCCCAGAAACCAGGTGAGCCCCGCCTGTCCTGTCCCTGTCCACTGCCTCTTTATTTGCCTACGTGCCCCCAAATCCCAGGTCTCTCTTCCTCCCTGTGTTCTCTCTTCCAGGATTTGGGAACAGGCTGGGAGCTGGGGCCCAGCCAGGTGAGGCCCTGGAGTTGTGGGAGTGGGGGGGTCACAGAGGGTCACCCATCTGGGGGCCTGGCCTGGTTCTGAGGGCAGAGGAGGGGCTCGGGGCTCATGGGTAGTCTCTCCCCCGTCACCCAGGCCTCGGAGGACTAAAACCCCAGAAGCCAGGTGAGAACCACCCTCTTGCCACCCAACATGGCCTCACACGACAAGCACTCACTGCACACAACAGTCCATGGGCTGCCACCGCACTGGGGAGGGTGAGGAAGCAGCGTGGAACACACCTGTGGGCACTGTGGGCGGCGGCAGCGGAGGCCGGGGGGAACTAGTGGGGGCTCGAGCTGGGGCATCGAGAGGATCAAAGAGGCACCGGCTCTAGAAATACTTGCTTGGAGCCCAGGGTGGCAGGAGCTAGCGCGTGGAGGCTCTGGCTGCCGAGGGAAAGAAGCGTTTCCAGCTGGTTGACATGGTGGCGGCGGCGGCAACAGCCAAGGACCCAGGCAGCAGGACGTGCTGTCCAAGGCTCTGGGGGCTGGACCCGAGAGGGGTCGAGGGCTCATCAGCAAAGGCTGGGGACAGCCACCTACCTGCCAGGGCTGAGCAGAAGGAAGGAACCCGAGAGGGGCCTGAGAAGCCGCAGAGAGGCGGTGCCAGGAGTAGAGGTGCAGGGAGCAGAGTGGCCTGCGTGTCAAAGGCGAACCACTGACCAAATAGCCCCTCAGAGGCCAACGGGACGTGGTGGGAAGGAGATGTGGGACTGGTTCCTTCAGGGCAGTGCCACAGAAGTGAGGATGAGGATGGTGTCAGGGCAGGGTGGCCCAAGCCCTGTCTGCCCGATGTCCCCTCCCTCAATGCTGTCACTGCCACTGGAGGCGGAGCTACAGGGGCCAGGCTGGTGGTCTCCTCAGGCCCCTTTCTCTTCTTTCACAGGCCCCACAGCTCAAAACGGCTATGGACCAGGTAGGGGCAGCCGGGGTTCTAGGGAGGCCAGAGGTGAGCCCCAGGCCTCTCACCTGCTCCTGTCTGTCCAGCAGGCTATGGGGGGGGGGGCTCAGCCTGACTCTCTCCGCCTCCCCCCGCCCCTGAGCTCCCTTCTCCTCTCACCCCCACCTCGATCTGTCCCCCAGGATTTGGGAACAAGAACCGGCTAGGAGCCCAGCCAGGTGAGACGGGTGGGGTTGGTGGGGGGTACATCTGTGGTCCCCTCCCTACCTCCCTCCCAGGCCTTGGAGGGACAGAGTTGGCAGATAGCTGAGGGGCACTGGGAGGAAGCTTCCAGGGCTCTGGATTTCTGGCTCAGTCCAAGAGGGGGGACCTTCACCTTCACCTTGACTTGACCGAAATCCCCCACCCACTCTCTCCTCTTCCCACAGTCTTGGCAGCTCTGAACGGATTTGTTGCTGGTAGGAGCAGGGCTGAGAGGGGCTCGGGGGGACCTTGGGACAGGGACCTGGAGTGGCTCACCTGCTCCCCACATCTCCCCCTCCCTCCGCCATTTCTCCAGGACATAGGAAGCAGCTGGGAGCTGGGGCCTTCCCTGGGGCAGGGGCCCCGCCAGCTGAGGACACCTGGGGCAGAAGGACGGCTGGGGTTGGGGGCTCTGGGAGGGCAGAATGTGGTCTGAGCTGTGGGGAGAAGGGTGGGACTGGGCGTTGCCTCTGAAGCCTCAGAAGCTAGGCAGGGAGGGTCCCCAGCACCTGTGCGCTGTCTCTAAGGCTGTCAGTGTCTGTGATGCCTCCTCCTAAAGCCCCCACATACCACCCCTCATGCCCACCCGTTTCTCCCCCAGGATATGGCACTGGAAATGGGCGGGGAGCCGGGCCAGGTGAGGGCAGCTGGGTGGGGTCCTGAGGTGTTGGGAGGTGGGGTGGGCGGAGGGGAGCTGAGGGGACAGGGACCAGGAGGACAGAGGGCTGGGGTCTGGGGTCAGGGCAAGGCCAGCTGGAGTCAATGTCAGCCTCTCTCGGTCTCTCCCCAGGCCTAGGAGCAGGCACAAAGCCCCAGAAGCCAGGTGAGCCCGCCCTCCCCTCCCCTACCCCCTGGGCTCCCTCCCCCTTCATTCACACCTGGCCGGGACCTGCCCTCAGGATTTGGAGCAGGAGCAGGCTGGGGCCCAGCCAGGTGAGGGGGTCTCTCCCATCTCTGCCCAGGCTCCAGATGGGCCAGATGGAGGGGGGGTGTCTCCAGGATCCGTGGTTTCTGACTTGGCCCTGAATGGGGGACCATGGGCCCTCCACCCCTACCTTAGCCATGGTCCCCAAGCCCCTGCTCACCCCTCCCTCCCCACAGACTCCCCACTCAGAATGGCTACGACCTACCCCTATGTACTGAGTAGGGGGTGGTGAAGCCAGAGACATGGGGAGGGTGGAGAGAGGTGGGTCCCCAGACGCTGGTCCCGCAGCCTGGAAGAGGGTGGAGTTGGCCACTGAATGGAGGTGGCTGGAGGCAGAGGCAGGTGCCAAGAGTTCAGGTCCTCCGCTGGGAGGGCAGGGGACCAGCCCCAGCCCCCTTGTGCTCCCGGCTCCTCCACCAGCCATGGACCAGGTAGGGGAAGCTGGGGTGGGCACAGAGGCAGATGCCAGGGGTCTGGAGCAGAGGCCCCATGGTGGGGGGCAGCAAGGGCACCACACCCACCCCCGTCCCTCCAGGCATTGGAGAGAGCGTGAAGCGGCAGAGGCCAGGTAAGCCCCCAAGCTGCCCGCTCCCACCCCCGCCCTGTCTTCCCCTATTTCCCCAGGTTACAGGAACGGGCTGGGAGCTGGAGCCTTCCTGGGCACCGGAGCCCAGCCAGGTGAGGGAGTCGGGTAGGACCTGGGGGGCGGGGCAGGGAGGCAGTGCTGGGTTCTGAGGAAAAGCAGGGTGGGTCTGCCTGTCAGGCATTCTCTGGGAGGGGCTAAAACCTCAAAAGCTGGTCGATTCCCCCCCAGGTCTCCCCACTTCAAACCCACCCTCACGCCCTGCTCTCCCCACAGGGTACGTACCAGGCCACCGGCTGGGTCTCCCCACAGGTGAGTGTGGAGGGCCTGGTGGGGAAGGGGTCACTCTCTGCGAGGGGCCAGGCCAGTTGGGGTCTGAACTGGCCTGTCTCTCCCCAGGCCTGGGAGGGGGTGTGAAGCCTCTGAAGCCAGGCAAGTGAGAGAGCCCCCCTCTCTGTCCTGAACTTCCTCCAGCCCCTCCTTCCAGAACAATCAATCCGCCCCACCCTGGACTGCCCCTCACACTTCTGCTTTCCTCTCCAGGATACCGCCACGGAAACGGGCTGGGAGCCCAGCCAGGTGAGACCACAGGGACCAGCAGTGGGGGCCCAGGATGGGGTGGGAGGGAGGTTGCTGGAAGGTGGAGGGGCTGGGTGGACAAATAGCTGGAGCCCCATCACCTGCCTGGGTCACCTTGTCCTGCAGCAGCCTGTGGCCCACAGGAGCTGGGCTCTTTCCAGTCTGGCAAATGTCCCCCCTGGATGCTGGGTCTGTCCCAGAAGCCACCACAGGCTGGAGGCTTGGCCGGGCCAGGCCCCCTGGGTGGCAGGGGTGAGACTGGCCTGGAGCTCACGCTCCACTCCCTTCCCTTCCTCCCCGGCTTAGGTCCCTGCAATGGGGGGGTCACTCCACTGCTCCTTCCCAGGCCTCCCCCTCCAGGGGTCCCTTCGGATAAAGGAGGCAGCTGGGGCCTGAAGTCCCAGCCCCCACCTCCAGTGCAGAATGGCAAGTTCCCAGGTGAGTGTGGCATGGTGGCCCCGGGGGACACCAGGAAGCACCTGGGCCTAGGAAGGGCTGGGCCTCGTCCCCATGCGCCACTCTGTCATGTCCTCTGACACTGAGGCCTAGAGAGGGCAGTGACACTGAGTCGACTGAGGGAAAGCCTGAACTCTGGCCCTGAGACCCCAGGTGACCTCAATCTGGCAGCTCCCTCCACCCCCGCCCCATGGCAGGCTGCAGCCCTCCCAAGCCCTGTGCTGGGCTCACCCTGCCCCCCTGACTTTCTTCTTAGCACCCACCCCAGCTGTCCAATGGGGAGCAAAACCTCAGAAAACAGGTGTGAGTCTGTCTGCCCCCAGGCTCCACGTCCCAGAGAGCCAAACCCTCAACTAGGTCTATCCACTGTCCCCATACCAGATCAGGGTCACTCCATCACCCTTGTCCCCCAGACTGCCTCAACTGTTCAAGCACCCTAAAGCCAGGAGGTCCCTGAGTCTACCCTCAGTCTCTCTTGCTGCTTCCTCAGCTTCCTTCTGGTTCTGTTTCCTGTGGATAGGGAGAGTCCCTTCTTCCCCCTCAGAGTCCCTGAGGTCCACAGTTGGCCCTCCAAGAGTCAGGGAAAGTCTGGGCCCTTCTCACTGACCTCCACACTCCTCACAGGGTACCAGCCTCCAAATGGCTATGGACCAGGAGCAGAACTGGGTGAGGAGGCCCTTCCCTGGGGTTCTTCCCCTCTTCCCCTCTCTTCCCCTCCTCTTCCCTCTGCCAGCCCAGAAGGAAGGGAGGCAAAGGCTGTGGCTATCTCTGACCCCCCATCTCTGACTCACAGTTTCCTCTCTCCCAGGCTTTGGCGGTGGCCTCAAGCCACAGAAAGTTGGTGAGTCCTCCTGGGCCCCCTCCTGGGGCATGAGCTGGCATCTCCTTCCTGGCAAGCCCCTCTCTTGCTCCTGTCTCTGTCTCTTTCCTTACTTACCTAGCGCACATTCGCTATGCACGGGTGGAAGCAGGTGTGATCTGGCTCAGGTGTGGGTAGAGCGATAGACTGGAGCCAGGTGGAAAGGGAAGAGCAAGTGAGCACGTTGCCCAGAGGGAGTCAGAGAAGGCTTCCTGGAGGCAGGGACAGGAAGGCTGCCCAGCGTTGGTTGGTTGGTTGGCAGGGGTGCTCCAGGCAGGTGGAGCAGCCCGAGTGAGGCCTCTCTAGGTCACCTCCCTGTCTCTCCAAGGGCTGGTCACCTGCCTCCCCAGGGCTGTCAACCTCACTCCTGCAGTTCTGGTTATGGGAATGGTCTTCTGGGAGCGGGTCTTCCCTAAGGCCCACCAGCAGCCAGGTGCCCTGGGGAGCTGGGATGGGGGCCGGTGCTAGGCTGGGGGTGCTGCCCCGCCTCTGACTTCTTCTTTCCTCCTCCAGGCTTCCCTCAGGCCCTCGGCTTTAGGAATGGTGAGTTGGACCCGGGGACAAAGTGCACTGAGTGAGGGGAAGGGATATCCCCAGGGGCTTGGCAGGAATACCTGGAATCTTTTGCAGGGTATGGGGAGGAAGCTCTTGTGTACCCCAAAGCAGGAGCTCCAGCCCCTGAAGGAAACGGTAAGAAAGGAGTGTTCAGGGACCAGGCAGAGTGGGTGGGCTGAGGATCGGGAAGGGGTGCCCACGCCAGCTCTCCTCCCACAGGCCAGGCTGGCGCACAGCAGGGCTCTCCCTGGCCAGTCCTCCAGGCCTGGGGGGCTGGCTTGAAGCTTGGGTATGGGGCCAGAGGAGAATCCGCAGAGGTCGGGAGCCAGCCGGGTAATGAAGTGTGGATGAGAGGGGGCGGTGATCCGTGACGGGGGCTTCAGGGAGCCCCAGGCCCAGGCCCACCCCACAGCCCTGCAGAGAGGGCAGGAGGCGCCAGAGGGAATCTGCAGGAAAGGGTGGGGCTGGAAAAGAGGCCCGTGGAGCTGGGGACCCTGAGTGCCAGCTGGACCAAGATTAGGAGGTGATGGAGCCAGGCACAATGGCCATCAGGGACCCAGTTCCCCCACCATCCTTCCCTCCCTAGGGCCCTATGGACAGCTAAGGCCAGAACTGAGTCCTGGGCCCTTCGGTGAGTGGGGGTCTCCCAGAGCCTCGGGTGAAGCTGGAGTGGACAGGAGAATTCCTCTGGTGACCTGGGTGCCCCTGGTTTTTCTGTCTGTGCCTTAGGGGGCCCTGAGCAGAAGACAGGCAGCAATGGCCGGCTGGGAAATGGTTACGGAGGTGAGAGGGAGCCGCAGAGGCCCACACGCCCCATGCCCAAAGGGCCACCATTGTTACCCTCCAGCTGTGCTGGGGGATGCCCCCAGCCCTTGGGAGGGATAGCAGGCTCTCAGCCACGTGTAGTGTAGGTGACTGCTGAGTGACTAACCTCAGAGGCCAGAGGAGGGGGAGGGCTCACGTCCCCGGGAGGCGAGGAGGGGGCAAGACCTCCCCAGGGACCTACCCTCCCTAGTCCCTGCTCTACCTCTTCCCAGGCCACTGCTCTCTTGGGAAATGCTGAGCACTGGACCAGTCTGTCCTGAGGGTCTCTGCATGGGAGCCTGGCCTGCGGCCGGAAGGCCACACCCTTGGGCTCGGCCCCTCTTGCTGCCTGGCCTGGGGTCTCCTCCAGGCTGGAAGAATTAATAAAGGCCATGTACTTCCCCTGTTTGCCTCTGTGTGCCATTCGGGAGGGTTGCAGACAGGGGTGGAGGCACGGGCCTGCAGTCACCACCCAGCACTTCATTCATTCATTCCACAACGTCACTGTTGCTATGTGCCAGGGACCATGTTCCAAATGGGAGAGACCATGAGAACAAAACAGACTCGGTGCCTGCCCTCGGGGAGAGGACATCACTTGGTCACTGCCCAGTGGGGGGACCACATCCAAGTTAGGGGACTTATGCATGGAAAAGAATAATGATTTGTGCTTTAATTTATAATCAGTTTATTAAAGTTATTAAAGAAAAATCTTATTTTTTTTTTTTTTGAGACACAGTCTTACTCTGTTGCCTGGGCTAGAGTGCTGTGGCATCAGCCTAGCTCACAGCAACCTCAAACTCCTGGGCTCAAGCGATCCTCCTGCCTCAGCCTCCCGAGTAGAGGGGACTACAGGCATGTGCCACCATGCCCGGCTAATTTTTTCTATATATTTTTAGTTGGCCAATTAAATTCTTTCTACTTTTAGTAGAGACGGGGTCTTGCTCTTGCTCAGGCTGGTTTCAAACTCCTGACCGTGAGTGATCCACCTGCCTCGGCCTCCCAGAGTCCTAGGATTATAGGCGTGAGCCACCGTGCCCGGCCTAAAAATCTTATTTTCTTTAACCCTTTTCAGTTGTATTTCAGATGTTCTTATATTGACTAATAATTTGGATGTAAAACTCACTTTCATTCCTTGATTAATGTTCAATTAGGTTATAAATTTCACAGCTCAACTTCTCCCTAAATATTTCACACACCTCAAAACTCTGGTGAACTAAATTCCCTTAGACATCTCAGACAACCACAGACATAATCTACTTGATTCTTTTGATTCTGTTAATGGAGCAGGGGCACGAATCCAACAATCAACATCTTCCTAAGCACTTAAGGGGCTCTTGGAAATGAATAAATCAGACATTTAATATATCAAATTACTGAAGTCTTTCAAGCATCCTAAAAAGCCGGTGACTAATCCTGTATCAGCGTCAGTGCTACCGACTGCTTCATTTCTTCACCTCATGATTACAAACTTACTAGAGTAGTAAATGCGGAAGCAAATCTCCCAGGTGGGTCCAGAACAGAGGTGGTGCAATTGGGAATTGCCCCACAGTTCTTAACTTTGACTCAGGGCCTGGCCAGCCTCAGGGCCAGCCTGAATTTCTACCTTCTGAGCTAAGCCCTTCCAAACCTCTTCTTGCAATCAGGTGAAGTTTCAACTGAAGAAGCTCGAGTTGAATAGAGTTGACGGGATTTGACACTCCTATGAGACACTCAGCTCATCCTTTTATAGCTTGATTTATGATACTGGGATTTAAGTGTAGACCAAAACCTTACCACAGTATGCCCAAGGTTTCAGGTTGATCAACCTTTGGGAGATCCTGTAAATATCATGGGAATTCCAGCCTGATTTCTCTTAGCCTACTTCATGTGATGCTCTATGTGAGAATCATAGACTTTTGCTATTTTACAGAATTATTGATTGTTTAAAAATATTCACATGAAGTGGACTAATAAAATATGGTATATGTATACCATGGAGTTCTACTCAGCCGCAAAAAACAATGGCAATATAGCACCTCTTGTATTATCCTGGATAGAGCTGGAGCCCATTGTATTAAGTGAAGTATCACAAGAATGGAAAAACAAGCACCACATGTACTCACCTCCAGATTGGTACTAACTGATCAACACTTATATGCACATATAGTAGTAACATTCATCTGGTGTTGGGCAGGTGGGA
>CAUYRT010079794.1:0-30305 GCA_963574885.1 Lepilemur ruficaudatus | reverse complement strand
AAGAGGAGAGGTGGGTGGGGAGAGGTCCTTCCTAGACTGTGAAGTCACCCAAACAAGGAGCCGCCTGTCCTGCCTTCACGCTGCAGGACTCAGGAGCAGGTCGGGCCTAAGTGTACATTCCCTTTGTCCCAGAAAGCCTATTTTTGTAGAATTTGTCTAAAAGAAACAAAACAAAGCCGCTAGCCCACAAGAATCATGTACTTGGTATGCATTGCCAGGTCGCTAGTGACAGCAGAAAACTGGAACCTTGAATGTCCACTAATACAGGAATGGCTGAATAAGTTACGGTCCAATTCTGGAATATCATGAAGCTGTTAAAAGGAAGGTAAATCTAATCGTTGACTCACAAAGTCGCATGTTAAAAAATTGAGTTGCAGAGGGATATGTGGGTCCGGATCCCATTTTTAATCATCTCTGTGTGTGTATTTTTGGAGCAGGTCAGAAAGAGCACACGGCGGGGACAATGTCAGGATTAGGTTCAGCTGTGGGTAAGAGAAAGCAAACGCCACGAAACGACAGTGTTTTAAACAAGACAGCGCGTTTCTCTCCTACTTGACGTTCTCTCTCTGGAGGTGCGTGGTTCGGGGCTGGTGTGGCAGGTCTGCTCCACGGGATCCTCCAGGCTCCCTGTCCCCACCCGAGAGGCCTCCATCCCCAGTTGCCTCCTGCTCGAGATGGTGAAGCTGAAGCAGCCTCAACCTTCCAACCAGTAGGAAGGAGGAAGGCACCGAGAGTGGCATGTCCCCCCGCCTTAAAATGTCACTTCCTCAAAGTCCCATATATTATTTTTGGTCACATCCTTTTTGCCAGAATCTCCCTGAGCAGACCCCATGGCCACACCTAACTGCAAGGAGGCTGGGAAACGTAGCCCTCGTTCTAGGTGGCCGTGCGCCCAGCTAAGACTCTTTCACTTAGGAAAAAGGGTACGGATATCAGGGGACAACTAATCGTCTCCATCCAGGGGAAGGAAACAAATTTTATATGGATCACTTTAGGGAACGGGTTTAGGAAGGGGCAGGAAAGTAGTTGAATATTAGTGTATATTTCTTTCTATCCTACACTTCTCTGTTGCTTGACCCATTTGAATTATTATTAAAAAGTATATATTACTTTTATTACTTCTATAATTAAAAAACCCCAATAACATATTTCTTAAAACCTCTTTGATGGCTCTTGTTCTTCTAGTATAGATTCTAAATCCCTTAGCCCTGCATTCGGGGCCCTCCGGAATCTGCCTGGGTCATCCTTCGCGGCTTCCTCCTGCCTCCCTGCACCCTGCCTGGGACCACACTGAATCTGCCGCTTTCCCCCTGAACTCCACTGCGTATTCTGGTTCCTCTCCTAAAATGCCCCTCCCACCCCTCACGTTGTCTGTCCAGACGCCATTCTAGAGTCAGCTCCTGGGAGAAAACCTTCCTTCTTGCCTCCTGGTGCCTCTGCCATCGCCAGCCCTCTTTCAGAGCACACACGTGGCAGTCCAGTGGTTGATTTCTCCTGCGTCCACTTTCCCCACTAGACCAGGGGCTCCTCCAGCGTAGAGACTGTCTCGCCTTTGTTTGTGTCCTTGGGCACCCATGATAGCACCTGTCACACAGTAGGTGCTCAATGAATACTCCCAATGCTCTCTGCAAGCATCATCCTCACGTCGCCCTGTGATGTCAGCGCCATCGTTGTCCCATCCTACAGGAGTGGGTGGCAATACCGTGCAGTGGTTATGGATGACAGCCAGCTAGGCCTGGGTTCAAGTAGTAACATTTAGGCAAATGATTTATACTTAACTTTCTAAAGCCTCAGTTTTCCTGCCTATAAGCGGCAGTTCATGTCAGTACGTGGTGGGGATTCTGGGCTGTTGGCTGGGGCTGGGAGCCTTCTCTCTTCCCTCTGCTCTTTGCCCCTCCTCCGGGTGGGTAGAGTCGTGTTGCCCACGTCCTCCGCCCAGCCCTGTGGCCAGATCCCAGGATGTGTCCGTCCAGGCCTGGCCCTCCCTCCCAGCAGCCCACTGTGGAAGCTGGAGGGACGAGGGGGAAAGGAGGAGGACAGAAGTTTGACCCCCCTTAAGTGACCAGTCTGTCTCCAGTGTGTTCTCCCAGAGGTCATGGTCTAAGCTCTGCTGCTGGCTCCTGCTCCCTCATTGATGATAAGGGACATCCTACCCACGGGATCACAAGCCATCCCTCTGGGGCGGGGTGCACCAGGCACAAACAGCTCTCCAGGACCCCAAAGAGAACAGGCGCTGGAGGCCTGGTGAGACCTTTACCCCGAGCAGTGGCCGATGCCCCTCAGCCCATCCTCAGGCTCCCGTTCCCTGGGTCTGCCGCCCCGGAAAGAGAGAAATCACCCTGAATTTTGGGGAGAAGACACCACTTAGGGGAGCTTTCCATGCAGACGAGCCGTCGGGGAGGAGGGAGATTCAGGTCTGAGCACAGGAACCCTGCAAACCCAGTCTGTAGATGAGCCTAACCGGGTTCCATCAACATACAGGCCAGCAGTGGCCTCTTGGGGACCCTTCAGCTCTCCTGAGTGCTGTGTGGTCAGAGGGCATCAAGATAGGCCACAGGGTGGAAAGTGGCTGTCCCTCCTTGTCCTGTGCCTTCTGCCTTGTCTGGAATCAGCCTCTCATTCGGTGACACCTTCTGCACTGGGTTGAGCGGCGGTCAGGAAACTGTGGACCAGGTTCTGACTTTGATCACATGTACACACAGCCCTCCCAAACAGACATGAGTAGAGGCATCAGGGAGCGAGCACAAAGGTTCTGGAAGGGTTCCCCGTACCTCTCCTCGGGTAGACAGTGCAGCTGGAAGTGCTGAGAGAGTGGTCTGCACTTCATGCCCCCACTGCCCCTCCCACGGTGTTTGGGGGGGAGCCAGTGGGCACAGGAAGGTGACTGTTTACTGGGCTGCCTGCCTGACTTCTGAGTTCTGTGCTCTGGAGCCCTGGCTGTCACACCTCTCGTGTTCCTGCTTCTGGGACTGTGTCTTAATGGCCGAGCCCTACAGTTCCTCCAGTGTCCTCCCTAAGATGGGTGGGCGTGGGGAGTTGCGGAAACCTCAGCCTCTTCTACCAGAAAGGGCCTCGCAAGGGCCAGCCCCCGTGTCCTCTGGCAGATGGGGAGCCCAGCAAAGGCTGGGAGAGGACAGCTCCTCCTGTCACCCTGGACACCAATTCCTGGAGGATGGGCCCTGCCTCCCTAACAGCCTGGACGCCCAGCACTGGCCTCAGGGGCTGCTGGGCTGGAGTCGGGTGGATAGGGCAGGAGGAGGCAGGGACAGGCCTCTGGTCTCTGCCCTCTGCCCCCATCCAAATTGCCTCCTTCATCTTTCCCAGGTTGTGTTTACCTTGGCCTCCTCCCCGTGCCCTGTTCTCCCAGCCGATCTGATTGCTGTAATTAGTTAATCAGTAACTGGCATAATTTCCCCCTGATTAATGCAGGAATAATCACCCGCCAGGGCTGCCAGCAATTTGCTTATCAGAGTCACTTTGAAACAGCTTTGGAAATGAACGATTGGCACCTTCCTCAGGGTTAAAATTAGAGCCCAAGGAGGCTGCCCTCTGCCGTGGGCACCCGGGTGTGTCAGGAGGGACCAGCAGGGGAGTCCCAGCCCCACTGTGGGCGCCAGCGAGGGCCACGCTTCCCATGGCTGGCTGGGTCCAAAAATGTTTGCTGAATGGAGAAAGGACAGATACCGTTTCTGCTCTCTGTGTGCCAGCAAAACGGGGCTCCCAGGGACACAAGGGAGACCGGTGGAGGTGCTGTGGCTCCCTCTGCAGTGGAGTTGGTGGGTGGGGACCGGGACTGGAGGCTTGTCCTGGAAGGAGGGAAAGCCAGCTGGTGAGGGGCAGGTGACAGGGCAGGAAGGCGCCCTAGACTTCTAGACGGCGATGACAGCATTAGCAGCAAAACCGCAAATGACAGCAAAACCGCATCATCCCGACCTTTCACGGAGTAGAGGTGCACTAGGTTCTTTATATACATGATCCCATTGAATCCTTAGAAGATAAGAAACACTTAATGAACATGCACTATGTGCCAGTGTTGCTTCATTTTTATAATTTTACTTTTAATTATGGAAATTTTCACACAGAAACAAGGAAAGAATTGTAATAATCGAACCCCTATGAGCTCAACAGCCAGCTTCTGTAAGTTATCTGTATTTTTCTAACCTTGTTTTATCTATTTCACCCTCCACTCTCGTTCTTGCTGTTGTTTGAGTATTTTAAAACCAGCCCCAGACAGCGTATCATTTCACCTGTAAAATGAGATGCAGGTAATAAGAGCACCTTCCTCATAGGATTGTTGCAAGGATTTAATGAGATGGCGCATGCTCAGGTCTTAGGACACAGACACGCCATGGATATGGGTTATTATTACAGCGGTGGGGGAGTGTTAGTTGGCTTGTTTAAATCTGTAGAGTCTAGAGGAGAAGCAACAGGCAAAGCCAGGGAACGAAGCAGGTTCACCGTGCGCTGATTACTTGCCCACGTCTGGTGAGACGGAGCACTCACACACACAAGCTGTAACACGCGAGACAGGTTTATTACTCACAGACAGGCAGTGAGTGGCAACAGAAGCCTGGGATTCACGATGCGTCAGTCCCGCAAGACTCAGGAAAGCTGCCCAGGGTGGATGGAGTCTGGTCGCCGCGTGCCCCACTTGTGCCGCAGCCGAGGGACCCCCTAAAGCAGCCTGCCCTGGGTTTCATACCCGGGGGCTGCAGCACTCAGTGCGCTGAAGCATTGCAGACATCCTGTTTCCAGGAGGGACTGGAAAAGAGCCCAGACTGTTCCAGCCAGTCCTTCCTTATCTCAGGATGTTGCATTCCCAGCACACCCTACAGTGATTTTTGAGTCCACAAGGAGGAAACGGGGGAGAAGTGGGTCAGTCCCAGGCTACACAGAGAACTGCCGTGCACAGGAGCTGCAGCAGGGGCCGCTCAGGTGGTGAGGGGCAGGGGCAAGGCTTGTGCTACCGTTGTTAACATTTCCTGTGCATGTGGGTCACCTGTGGAGCTGTGACTAGGGACTGAGGGAAAGGTATGACCCCAGCGTGTACGCGCGTTTCTTTCCAGTGCTCCTCCATCAGCTTGAAGAATGGAAGGACAAGGGGTGGGCAGGTGGTCAGAGAATAGTTCTCACTCTCTCAGGAGGGGACCATGACATCGAGTCAGGGGAGGTCTGGGGGGTCCCTTGAGTACCTCTGTGCCCTTGGGTGTTGGGTGCTGTGGGTGCTGTGTCTTCGTACTTGCTTGCAGGTACACCGTCGGGTTATGAGGGAGAGGAGGAAGAGTGATGGAAGCTGTTGCCCCTGCCTGCGGGAGCCCGCCCCCTGGGAGCGTGACTCAGGCAACGATCTATACACCAAGACAGGCATCATCCCCAGTGGTGTGTGAGTGTCCAAATCAGCTCCCACACCTGGCTTGCTGGGGCCCTGACCCTGAGCACGTGACTGCCCACGTGTGCACATGTCCGTGTGCACATGTGTGTGCATGCATGTATGCATACACGTGGACTCACGCTCCTGACTTGCAGACGAGCTGTCCTGTGCACACATTGTCAGGGAATACCTGTCACAGAGGAGCTTTTGTCAGGGTGAGAAATAATAAGACGTTAAATTAGAAACATTTCTCTGTCAAATAGGTGAGACTGTGTGACTAGCTGCATTTGAAAAATTAATTTGAACTCCACAAAAGAATTTTTAAATGGGCTTCATTTTAAAAGAATTGAGCTGTTTTCCATGCTTGGGAAGCTCTCATGGCCAATTTGCAGGGAGTACAGGAAAATCAGCTTGATAGACTGGGCACAGGGCCAGTGTGTGCCCCTGCACCCGCCATGGGTAGGTCCCCCTTTCCACGGGCAGGGAGTGGGGCTTGCCCACTGCCTTTGCACAACAGTGACACTTTGCATTCATCTCCTGCCTTCTTGACACTCTCACCCCAACCACTTTGCTGACTCTGAACCCATTCACTTCTCCCCCTACCTCTTTGGTGGCTCTACCAGCTCCTGACTCTGCACCCCCTTAAATGCAGTCAGCCCATTGGGCTCCATCCTCAGCAGAGTTCAGTGCCCCCACCACATGCTCCTTGTGTGACCGCTTTGATCCTCTTGTCTTCAAGACTTTTGTTACCACCATGCAGAAAACTCTCAAATAAATCCCTACCTCTTGTCCTGATCTTTCTCCAAGGACGCCAGACGGCGGTTCTCCCGTGTACTGGGCACTTCCACTAGGCTCTCCCGCTGGAAACTCAAATGCAATTTGTCAGTATCAATTTGTCAGACTCCTCCTCTGCAAATCAGATTATCCTTCTGCAATCCTTAAGCCTTCAACCCGCACCAACGCCTTTTCAACCCCTCAATCCAGAAATGTGGGAGTCGCACCTTGTCCCCGCTATAATCATGTGGATCCAGGGGGTTCCGCTTCTGAATGTCCCTTCCTTTGACCTCCTCTCTGGCTGCCCACTGGCCGCCCTCCTGGCGGGAGCCTCTGCCCCCTCTTAGGATCTGCGTCTCGTCTTGTCTTCCTGCCGTCCACCCCCGAACCCTACCCAGGGTATAAAGTCCAGACTACTCAGGAACGCACGTGTGAGCCCTCCAGCTCCTTCCCTCTACTCACCCCGCTCTCCCGACCCCTCTGCCTGTGCACCACCTGGGGTGTGGTGACTTTCCCAGAAGACACCAGGCACTTGCACACATTTGTCCTGCAGCCACCCTGATTTCTGTCTATCCCATTCCTACTCACTTTATTAGCGTTAGGTTCAGCTACCAAAAATAGAGACTCCCAAGTAATAGTAACTTAAGATAGAGGTTACTTCTCTTTCACATGAAAGTCCAGCTGGAGCTCTGCTCCATAACGTCCTTAGGGACCCAGGCTCACTCTAGTTTACCGACTGGTCTCTAGGGTGCGGTTCTCATCCTTGTGATTCAAGGCAGTGGCCAGGGCTCCGGCCATTACCTCTGTGCTCTAAGCATCAAAGAGGACAAGAGCATGTGTGGTTGCCTTTAAGGAAATCTACTTGAAGTTCTTTGCTGCGTTTTCACATACATCCCATTGGCCGCCCGCAAGGAAGGGATGTGACGTTTAGTCTTTACTTGGAACCATGTACCTGGTTAGAAATGTGATCTGGGGTTGTATTGCTGTGAAAGAAGGGGAGAGAGGATGTAGGGGAACAGCTAGAAGCCTCTGATGTCATCTGGCAGAGACCCACACAAATGCCTCTTCCTTTAAGTGCCTTCTCAGATCCGCACGTGGAATGAGCCGCTTCTTCCTTGGTCCTTGCCTACGGTGTGTGCCAGATCTTCTGCCTGCTGCCCCAGCAGTCAGCTGTGGAGCTGGACTCCCCTCCTAGACTATCCGCCCTGTGAGACAAGGTAGTGTCTTCCACAGCCTAGAGCCTCCTCGTGGCCAGTCGCAGGTGCTCAGAAAATATGTGTTGACCGGACTGAACTGGCTCTTTAGCACCTCGGGTCCTTCCTCCCTGGGGACCAGTGGTGTCGCTTTGGAGGTGCCTGGTTGCCGTCAGGATCCCAGCCTAGAGGCGGTGCACACATAGAGCTGCCCTTGTTTGTGGTTTATTTGCTTTTATTTAACAGTGCTTTCTTGAGGTATAACTTATATACCTTAAAGTTCCCTAATCTTAAGTCTAAGCTCAATGCCTTTTTATAAATGCACACACCTGTTAATTACCATGCAGAGCAAGAGAGAGAGAATTTCCAGCACCTCAGAAGGTGCTCTTGTGCCCCTTCCTAGTAACAGCCCCTGCAGAGGTAGCCATCGTTCATGTTTTGTGTGTCACTGTGGCCTTATTGATGCTTATATTAACTGCAGGGACAACTTGCTGCTTGGTGTCTGGGAAGAAAGCAGGAGCCTGGGTTGGGGAGCATCTATTGCTCCAGCTCTAAGTCTTTCCCCAACTCTCTATGTGCCAGTCAAACTAGTCTTTAAATTCCTTTAACTCACTCAGCTTTCTCTGGCCCCAGGGCCTTTGCACATGCCATTTTATCAGCACTCTTCCTCCATACGTGGCTTATCTAATTCCTGTTTGAACTTCAGTGCTCAGCTCAAACATCACTGCTTCATGAGGCTGTCCCTAGCCCCACTCAGCCTGGATTCTTCACTCCCACAGAACCTTGAATTTTTTCTTCCAAAATAATCATCACCCTTGTGATTTTGTATGTCATGGTGTGGCAGACACACTCTGAAGTGACCTCCCCCGAGTCATGCCATTGTATAATCCCCTCCCCTTGTGTGTGGACAGGACCTGTGACTTGCTTTTCTAGTCAATAGACTATGTCAAAGGGGAAAGAGATTTAGGAGTTCCAAATCAACTGATTTTGAGTTAATAAAAAAAGATATTCTCCTGGATGGGCCTGACTTAATCAGAGGATAGACCCTAAAAGAAGGACTGAGGCCCTCCTTGAGGTCAAACATGCTCCTGTTGGCCTTGAAGAAGCAAGCCACCAAGCAAGGAAGTTAACTCTGCCAAGGATCTTAGGGAGCTTGGTAGCAGATCTTTCTCCAGCCAAACCTCTGATGAGATTGCAGTGCAGCTGACATATTGCTGTAGCTTTGTGGGAGGGACCATGAGCAGAGGACCTAGATAAGCTATGCCAGAACTTTTGACCTCCAGAAACTGAGATAAGAAATGTGTGTTGTTTTAAGCTTCTAAGTATGTGGTCATTTGTTACATAGCAATGGATAACTAATACATCTGCATTTACCTCTAGCCTATGAGCTCCTTAAGGGCAGAGACCTTGTCTTATTCTCTCTTTTTTGTTTCACTCTGTCAGAGTCTCAGTCTGTAACCCAGGCTAGTGTGCAGTGGCATCATCACAGCTCACTGCAACCTCAAACTCCTGGGCTCAAGCAATTGCCCAATTCCCCTGCTTTGGCCTTCTGAGTAGCTGGGACTACAGGTGCACACTACCATGCCCAGCTAATTTTTTTCTTTTTTGTAGAGATGGGGTCTTGATATGTTGCTCAGGCTCGTCTCAGACTCCTGACCTCTAGTGATCCTCCTGCCTTGACCTCCCAGAGTGCTAGGATTACAGGCATGAGCCACTGTGCCCGGCCTTTTTGTCTTATTCTCTATTGTGGAAATCCTTGACCTCTAATATAGAAGAAATTCCCAAACTTTCTTGGTTCACAGCACCTCAGTGTCAATTTTTTTTCATGGTGGTGCTAGATCAAAAGAAATACCTAATACTTTCATTTATTAAGTAGCAGTAGCCAAAGAACTTAAAAAGAATTTATGGGCCAGGCGTGGTGGCTCATGCCTGTAATCCTAGCACTCTGGGAGGCCCAGGAGGGAGGATCGCTTGAGTTCAGGAGTTCAACACCAGCCTAAGCAAGAGCAAGATCCCATCTCTACTAAAAATAGAAAAAATTAGCTGGACAACTAAAAATAGAAAAATTAGCCAGGCATGGTGGCGCATGCCTGTGGTCCCAGTTACTCGTGAGGCTGAGGCAGGAAGATCGCTTGAGCCCAGGTGTTTGAGGTTGCAGTGAGCTATGATGATGCTCCTGCACTCTAGCCCGGGCAACAGAGAGAGACTCTCTCTCAAAAAAATTTTAAAAAATAAATAAAAATAAGAAGAATTTATTCCCTAATAACTTAATGGCCATTTGAAAAAATAATACACATAAATTGAAAGATAAAATAATATTTTTGCTATTTTTGCTTCCTTCTTAACTGCAATTACTGACTTGCAGAATGTATGAGCGCCTGTTGGGTACTGCACAACTTCGTAAGCCTTGGGATGGATTGAATACCACCCCCTTTATCCTCATTTCCTGTTTCACACTGATTTTCACGTGGATGAAAAACTATCTTCACAAAGATGTGACATCATCAAAAGGAATGTAGTGCAAACTAATGTTTGGTGTGAATGTGAACTGCCACAGACCTGTAGTGTTACTGGTTACTATGTTACTGTTACTGGTTACTGTGTTTCCTTTGGAAATTTAAATGTCCCATAGAGCCCCTCCCTGTGAGTTTGCTGTGGTACCCCGGGATACCTCGGCACACAGTTTGGGAACCATGAACCTGGTAGGTACATGGAAGGGATTCAATGAATAGTTATTAACTGAGTGAATGAATGAATGAGTGAATGAACTGTGGTGGAAGGGAACCCAGAGACGGATAGAGAGGGCTTTGGAGAGGGCTAGCACAGTGGTCTAGAGGGTGATCAGGCAGAGTCCAAACAGGAAAACAGAGGCCACATGAGATGTCCCGAGCTGCAGGATTGCAACACAGGGCCTTGGTCACACACATGGTGGAAGGACAGCAGGGCCGACACGGGCTGCTGAGGCACCTCAGCCTGGGGACAATAGGAGCTGCCGTAGCCCTCAGTCTGCAACACAGGCCCCGGGGGACCAGCAGGCCTGTGTGGGAGCTGGAGTCGTGAAGAGACGCAGCAGCTGCTAAAGATGCCAGTGGAGGGGCTGGGATGGGGGCACCAAGGCCCCGGCTTTGCCCTTCTTGCCTCCCCATCTCTCACCAGTGCCTTCCCTCGGCCAAGACCAGCAGGAAACCAGTTGCAAAGAGCCTGACAAATGCAGCTCGCAGGGGCCAAGCCCTGTTATGAAGAAGAGTGAGGAAGGGTCAGAAGTGGATCTTAAAATAGACAAGCCTGGGCCTGTGAAGAGGGTTTGAATGAGTTGGTTAGGGGACGGAGATGGGGCTGAGAGGGGGTCACCACCCCCAAGCTCTTAGTCTGGCGTGGGATCCAGCAGAGCTCACTCTGAGAAGGGCCGGCGAGTCCCGCACTGGACTACAGAGGATCCCCTGTGTTCTTCCAGACGCCAGGGAGCCCCTCTTCCCAGATCTGGTACTGAGACCCAGCCCAAACCCTAGTGCTTGGGAGCCAGACCTGTTACCAGCCACTGTGTGACTTCCACCGGGGCACTCAACCACTCGGCGTTCTGGTCTCCTCTCTGTCAACTAAGGGCTCGGACAAGACGGACTCTTGGATTCCTCCTATCCTTGTCATCCTTCAGTGCGTGGCTAGACCCGAGTCTGAAGGTGAGGAAGTGAAGAAAGGCGACCTGTAGATACGGAAAAGGGTAGGGACCTATTTATCTGTAAAACAGGACCTGGAAGCAGGTCACCAGCAGATTGCATGCACCTGAACCCCAGGTTTTTATTGGCGGGATCTCGCTGAGTTGTCTTCTTCCTGGAGATACTGCCAAGGGCCAGGAGCTTCTCTGGAGGGAATAGAGTCCCAGCATAGTCGACCCCGGGCCTCTCCTCTTGAAGGGGTGCGGAGAGCTTAGCGTCTGAGAGGGGAGATATCTCACTCCGGAGGCATCTGCAGGGATCTCAGGGAGGGGCAGAGGTTGGGAAGCAGATCCGAGGGGCTCTGAGAGATGGAAGCAGGGATGAGTGGAGTGAGCCAGCCCAGAGGTTGCCAGTGACTCACAGACCTGGGGAATTTCAGAACTGGAACACACCCACGACCTAGCCCAGTCCTCTCACTTTACTGATGAGGAAACTGAGGCCCAGAGAGGAAAGACTTGCTCAAGATTCCTGATCTGTTAATGTTACCAGCCAGCCTCTGCACCCAGCCTGGTTCTTCTCGGAACCACAGCTCTCTCCCACGTCACACGCAGATCAAAACCGACTTGTTCTATGTGTCATTCTCCAAGGACTGTGCTTGGATTATCTGTTGCTCCAAGAAGAGAACCAAGCAGTGAGTTTTCATTAAAACATGGGTTTCGTGTGCAGTCCTACTAACGGATCAGCCCCACGAGGGCAGGGATGTTATCTGTTTTGTTTCCTACTGTGTTCCCAGTACCTAGAACAGCGCCTGGCACATTACAGGAGCTCTATCAGTGATCGCCACTCGGAAATCAGAAGTCTGCGGAAGATGAGCTTCCAGACACCAAGTGCCTCAAATGGTAGGTGTTTCAGGTTTTGGTTGGGGGAGCTATTTGAGGTTCCCTCCAAATCACGTAGGAGATTAGTACATAAGACTCTCCGTCCCTCTTGGACACAGCCCAGCACCACCTTGGAGCTATTTTTCCTGAAGATGTTATTTTCAAGCTCCAAGCCCCTATTCTCAAAGGCTTATTAGATATCTCCTCCTGGGTGCTTGTCACAAGTTGAATTGTGTCCCCAAAAAGATATGTTGGGGGTACCCATGAATGTGGCTGTATTTGATCGAGTTAAAATGAGGTCAGACCAGATCGGGTAGATCCTAATCCAGTGACTGGGATTCTTGTAAGAAGAGGGAAATTTGGACGTAGACACAGGGAGAATGCCACGTGTCCGCAGAGGCAGAGACTGGAATGAAGCATCTGCCAGCCAGAGAGCACCAAGTGGCTGGTTCTGGCAAACACCTGGAGTTAGGAAGAGGCAAGGAAGATTCTTCCCCAGAGCCTCTGGAGGAAGCGTGGCCCTGTTGACACCTTCATTTTGGACTTCTAGCCTCCAGAACTGTGAGAGGATAATTTCTGTTCTTTTAAGTCATCCAAGTTTGTGGTGTTTGTCACGGCAGCCCTGGGAAACCAACACGATGGTCCACTGGTACCTCAAACACGTTCCAGAGAGGATAACTTTCCCTTTCCAGCCCACGCCTCTTGCAGGTGCACTAATCCTGTCTGCGGTGTCCCCACCTGGCCTTCCTCCAGGCTGGAAAAATCTGCACTTCATCCTCATTCATTCATTGGCAAATCATTGCCAGGTCTTGTTCTTTTGCCACAGTCATCTGTCTCTTCTCTCTCTCCCCCGCCACTTTCTTAGTTATTCCGGGTGCTTGTAACCCCTGCTCCACACTGGCTCACATGGGGTCGAACAATGGATTTCCCATATTATATAGCTAGCATGTCATGCCCCACTTCCCTCTAGTTAAAAACCAGAGCAAACGACCCTGGGGGGACCCGCTAAGGGCCCGAGCTCGTCCTGCAGCTGCCGTGAGTGTTGGCCAACGGGAACTCACAGCTGCTCCTCCTTGGAGAATCGCCCCAGGCCGTGGGAGTCATCACCTTGGGGAAAGTTATGCCCTTCCCTTGGGGTGGTCTTCAGCCGAGGGGGCACAAAAGTCCAGCTCTCCTGCCTCAAAGCAGGGTGAAATCTGCGGCGTCACTCATGCTCCGGAGCTCCCTGAGATACTGGGCTGCAGTCCCCATCCCTGCTCTGCCCCTGCCCCTGCCCTCCCCTGCCTTCCTCCCTCCCTTTCTCCTGGGAGTTCTTCCTCAGTGATCACACCACTTGAGTCTCACCTCAGGCTCTGCTTTTAGGGAGCCCACCTAAGGCCACCCTCGATAGAGCAATGGAGTTCCTTAGCAAAATCTGTACTGCTTTGCTCGGCATTCAAGGCCCTCTGTGGTCAGACCCAGAGCGCCCACTTTCCCAACCTTGTGCCCACGTCCCCCTTCCCTTGCTCTGAGAGCTGAGCGTAGTTGATTGTTGAACTGCCCATTGAGTCGGACACATGTTCCTCCACGTCCCACCTTGAGGTCTTTTCTGAGCTCTTCCTTCTGTCTGGCCTTCCTCCTCTGCCTCCCTCGCCCATGGCTCTGAGGCACTAGCCGCGCAGGTGCTGCCCTCCCACAGCCTTCTCTGCCCCCGGGCCACAGGTGCCATCACTGCCTCTGCTGCTTTCTAACGACACGGGTCACTTTCTGCTCAGTCATCCCGGGTAGCAGGAAGTTAAATCGCATGATTGCTGTCTCAGTTGAGGCCCCGAAGTGAACAGGGGCCAGCTAGTCCACATCCAACGCGAGGTTAGTGACCCTGCAGCAGGACTTACGAAGGGGCCGTCTGAGAGCCAGGCTCCGCGTAAGCGAGGCTGGGAGGCTGGGGGAGCCGGAGGTCCGAAGGAGAGTCTCGTCTCTCTGTGTGCGGGGGGTGAGATCTGGTGGTCGGGTTTAGAACTCATGTCTGGGAAACCTGACGGGTTAGGGGCTGTACCTGGCCACCTGCTTTGATGGCAGAGGAGTCTGTGTGTGTAGGGACAAAGGATGCTGAGGAGTTTTCACGCAGCATCTGGGGGCCACCTGGGGTGGGCTTATATTCTTTCCAAAGGGGCAGACCAGTAGGTGCCCAGAGATCGAGGGCAGATGAAATGACAGCTGGACAGTGCTGCACCTGCAGCAGGGACTGATGACAGCTGGGAAAGCTCAGCGGTGGGTGAGGAGGGGTGTCTCCGAAGAACCCACGGAGGCCCCGCATGGGAGAACGAGTGAGTTTTGCCCACATGCCAAGCCAGGGAGAGCACTGCTGTGGACCTGACAGAACCAGGCAGGTCAAGCCCTCCCTGCTCCATGCCTCCCCTGCCCCCAGACTTGGAGGGGCGGACGTGGCCCGCCAAGTGGGGGAAAGGAAAAGGAGCTCTGCTGGGCGACGGGGGAGAACCATGTAGACCCTGTCCCTTCCCTCCCCACAGCAGGAGGCTGGCCCGAGTCAGCCCCCACCTGGGGTGGCAGCCAGGGAGACCTGCGAATTCACATGAAGGTGTCTGCTGGGGTGATATGTAGACTGGACATTAAGAGCACACAAGTTTTATTACGGAAAATTTCAAACATATCCCCAAGTAAAGAGGATGCTATAATGGACTCACACATACCCTGGCTCAGCTTCAATAGCGGCCAGCACACGCCAGTCTTGTTTTATCTGCACTGTCCCCTGCCCCTTAGTGGACTGGACATTTTAATCACCAAATGAAGCAGGTTTTTAATGCAAGCAGACAGACAGATTTTACTGCCCAGGAGTAGTTTTGGTTTTGTGTGGAGGGGAAGGTGGTTTCCTCTCTCTGTGCTGCAGCTAACACAAGGTCATGGTCCCCGTCCTTCTGACCTCACATAACATGCCGGCCATTCTGGGGATGGTCATGTGCCTGCCAGGTGAACGGGCGAGACGGTGATGATGACGATGGTGACTATCAGGATCAAACAGCAAATGGACGGGGGTGTGTGTGGCGTGTGGTTGGCACGTGGGTGGCATGCAGTTGGTGTGGGCGGCATGTGGATATGGCGTGTGGGTGCTGCGGTGGTGGTATGTGGGTGGCGTGTGGGTGCCATGCATGGTGTGCTGGCTTGCGGTCGGCGTGTCCACGCCTGGCTCGAGATGTGTAATGATTTATCTGATTTGCCTTCCCCTGTGCCTTCTCTCCCAGCGGCAGCCGACTGCATCTCATACATACCAAGGTTCTTATCACATCAAGAATTCATAATCATCCCAAAATATTCAATGGGGATATGAAATATTTACACACGAGGCGCCAGACGATGAAACGAGCCTGTCCCCAGACCCTGGCGGAAACCTCTCTCCTGCAGGGATGGGAATGGTGCTGAGAAGGGGCTGGGCGTCTTCAAGGGTCCCCATCTGTCCTGCCAGAGCTCTGGGGCCTCCGCAGCACACTGGGCGCCCTTGTTTGGTGGGGGAATCAGATCTCCAGCCCCCTCCGTGCTCCCTGTGTGGGTGTTCCCTCCGTGGCCCACCCACAGGGCTGAGGACGCCTCTGCTTGGCGGGGCATGGTGGCGGGGGCATCGGGGGTGTTGATCTATGTCACAGGAACCCAGAATCTTAGAAGTGGGAGTAATCTCGGAATTTATCCACCTCTCCTTCCCCAAAATGCTACAGGGATCCTCATTTATCTGCTTGCTTGACTCCAACAAGAGGGAGCTCACTCCCCTCATTTAATAGCTGGCAACTTGCGATTGGATTAGAAAACTCGCCCTTGAATTGAAATGCCTACAAACTCCACTAGCTAGCCCTCTTCAGCTCCCTCTGAGGGTCACCTTGTCCACCCCCCTGCCAGTCTGGGTCCTCAGTGTCTGGAGGCCCCCAGCCCTGTCAGCCACACTGGGACGCACCAGAGCACAGATGGGCCCCCGAGCAGCCCTAATGGCCTCGTCTGTTTAATTAGCATGCAATTAGCCTAATGCATATTTCAACATTGCATCGGAGCTGCGCATCAATCATCTGTAGCTGAGGACGGACAGACAGACAGCCTGCAGAGCCTGGAGCAAGAAGGTCTTGTTGGTGACTTTTCAGGGACACAGCGTGCCCAGAGGGTAACAGCAGCCTGGAGGGCAGTGCCATGGTACATGGGCTGAACGCCTCTCCTCCAGCTTCCAGGGCAGGAAAACAGTGCCCAGGCTCCAGTTTCCCCATTGCAGCTCTACCCCCACTTGGGCCAGCAGAATTGTCTGTGGCTTCCTGCTGGTAATTCCTCAAGTATGCCGTCTCCCTCAGCAGGCTGGGAATCCTTTGAGGACAAGAACCCTGTCTTCTCTTCCTTCTGTCTTCTCCTCACCCCACCCAGAATTCTGGCTAAGGACCGTGATTCTGAACAGGAAGAGCACTAGACTGGGAGCCACTGAATGCGTGTGATACGTTGACTGAGCCATGTCTTCCGGCAGAATCTGTTTCCACCATAGCGGAGTGGAGAGAACAGAGGCTTGCAAGCTCGATCCGTGATCCATTTCAGCTCCACTGTAGGCTAGCTGGGTGACCTTGGGAAAGTGCCTTAACCTCTCTGAGCCTCCATTTCCTCAAATGCAAATGGGTTCTAATAATACCTACCTTATGGGGGTGGGTGGAAAATTAAACTAGTGAACACTGTTTAGTAGCACTTAAGTAGATACTTAAGACACAATACTTTCCTCCTTCCCTCTGTCTCATGCTGTCTTGAATTCACAGGCCCCTTCATGGACTCTGGGCCCTTTGCTGTGGGGAGAGTCCTGGAGGACAAAAGGACCCTCACTGTCAGTTCTGGGTGGAGCCCTGAGTGGGGAGAGCTGGGGTTGGTACTGAGAGGTGGGGTGTAGACTCGGGTGGGCAAGGCAGCGCATTCCTGATTGACATCCTGTTTTCCATGAGGATAAACTGGAATATGGCACTGTTACCGGCAGACCCCGTGCGGCAGAACACAGAGGAGCCTAAATATTTCATGGTCAAATTCATCAATAATGGAGAATGAGACTAAATTACATAACTGTCACCTTTCCGTTAAATAATATTTTCTGCAGGGGGCTGGGAAGGGGCCACGGAGGCCTTTATTGCAAGTCATGAATGATTTAGTTCAGCAAATATAGGGAATCGGGAAGAGAAAAAGGGAGAGGGATTTTCTAGGATCATCTAACACATCATCCCACCATCCGGGGCTGGCTGGGAGGGATCTGAAAGGTGTGAGGGTCTTCTGGGAGGAGAGGGTACTGCTGGGTGTGTCTGCAGGGAGGCTTTGAGGGTTGGAGACACATCTTTCAGAGCCAGGTAGGGTGATGAATATGCCATCTCTGAGTCCCACTGTCAAGTTGTTCATTTGACATGGCTGTGGACAGAAAGTAGCTCAGAGACAACCAGAAATCAAGGGCCATGTCTCCCCATCAGATAGAAAGGTGCTCTGGTTGCAGGGCCTTGTTTATCCCACCAGACCAAGGGTTTCCTGAGGGCAGGAGGTGTGTGTCTCCTCCATCAGAGTTGCAGCCCGTAGAGACAGGAACTGTGTCTTCCCCCATTAAATTGGGGACTTCCAAGGCCGGGACCTGTGCCTTCCTCATTATCGAGCTCCCTGAGAGCAAGAGCACTCCCTTCCATCAGACTCCATCTCCTTGCAGGCCGGGAATGTGCCTCCCCGGACAGACCCAGGGCTTGGCATGATCGGAGGGCAGGCGTCTCGGAGTAGAGGGATTCCTAGCGGGCAAGGCCTCTGTCCCCCAAGTCAGAGTGGGACCCCTGTAGGCAGGGACAGTGTCTCCTCCATTAGACTGGGGGCTTCTTGAGGTCCCGGCATGTACCTTCCCCATCAGACTTTGGAACCCCTGAGGGCAGTGGCTGTGTCTCCCCACTCAGACTGGATGCTGCCGGAGGGCGGTGCCTAAGTCGCTCCTCCCTTCTCCTTCGCTTAGCGGAGGCTGGAAGGGATGGGGTGAGCTGGCGCTGGGTCTCAGCCGCAGGCTGGCCCTCCCCTCCCCGGAGAAGGAGGCTCGGTGGGCATGTGTGCAAACTCGCCCTGCTTCTCAGCCCTCCGTGGGAAGGGCGAGGGTTGGGAGCGCCGTGCCCGCTAAGTGTATAATTACACAGTACTTGGGGTAATTTTCCTCTTCCTCAAGAAGCGCACGTTGGCCCTGATTTTCCTATCTGCAGATTGTAAGCTCGTAATTAGCAGCAAATTACCCACACAAGTGACAAATTTTTGTGCTTTCAAGTAAACAGACAAAATACCCACAGTTCATAAATTGCCTCTCGGTGCAGCAGGCACCTGGCTCCCGGAGATGCCCGGCCAGCCCACACGTGGCAGGGAAGGGGCGGACAGCCGGCGTGAGGGCCGAGGCTGCGGCCGGGACCTTCAGGGCAGACGGGCTTGCTGGAGCTGGTCCTTCTACTTGCTGGCCAGCCCCAGCACGTCAGAATCCTTGGTCCAGGTCAGCTTCGTGGCCTCTGATATGAACGTGGAGCGCCAGGGTGGCAGCACTAGTCTTGAAGGTAAGAAATAGATCCTCATGCCCCTGTCTGTCACCTAGGAGCTCATTGAAACTGGCCCTGTGTCATCTTCTAGCCAGTTCCACCCCTCTGGGTTACCTTGTGGCTATTACTAGCCTTTGAACACGATTCTTAACCTTTTTTGTGCCAAGGAACTTTGGCAATCGCGTGAAGCCTCGGGACTGCTTCTCAGTATAATATTTCAAATACATAAAATTAAACACACAGGATTACAACGTGTTGAAATGCAGTTTTATCCTGGGATCCAGGGTTGGGACCAGCACCAGCGAGCTTCTTGTCCTAGTCCTAGAGAGATGCACTGGTAAGAAGGCTGAACTTCAGCATCAGATAAATTTGGGTTCAAATCCTGGCCCTGCCACTTTCTGGCTGCGTGACCCTGGGTAAGCCAGGCAGAGCTAACCTGTATTGGTTTGCAAGAATTGATTACTAAATTTTCTTGAATATTATGAGCTTATCGACATCAAGTTGGTAGCTTTAAATTAGTCTTGGAAGAAGTATTTACACCACGATTTTGGCAAACACGACAATTCCTTCTTTTTCTTTTTTTCCTGTAGAGCTAGTTACCCCCACACCACTGCCTGGCTACTTTCACTTTTGAACTCTGGTGAGCCCTGAACCACCACCTAAGAAGTTCAGCTACCCTTCAGGAAAGACCACCACATGGAAAATTCCAGTGGAGAGGAAGAGGCCCTGAGACTACACGGAGGAGAACCCAAGAATCCAGGGATATGGCCCAGCAGGGGCTTTCCAGCCAGCCCCCTGTCTCCTGCTGAAATGCCCAACCTGTGCCTGAGGAAGTCCTGAACTTCCAGCCCCAGGAGACATCACGTGGATCAGAGATGACCTGTCTCTACTGCAGCCTGTCTGAATTCCTGACCCATGGGATTGTGATACAATAACGCTGGTTGTTTTAAACCATTAAGTTTTGGGACACTTTATTAGGCAGCAGTAGATAAACGAACTGCCCCCTACTCCGGAGGCAAAGATATCCCCACGTCCCCTATCATGGTCTCTTCATTCTGTGCCTTCTCTTCCCTTTCTGCATTGCCTGGGTTTCAAGAAGCCCAAAGGAGAGGAGCCCCCACTCTCTTCACCCCAACAGGGGCAGCTTCACTTGCCCCTGGGCCACCCTGGTCTTCTGGGAATCCCAGGGGGCTTCCCACTCACACCCTCCCCAGTCCCACATTAGCAGACAGGGTGATGTGGCGTGCGGGGGACTCTGCAGAGGCGGCTGGTGTGCAGCTAGGAGAGGAACAGAGCCCCCTCCCTTCCCTGTTGACATTTGAAAAGGACAAAATTAGGAGGAAGGTAAATGCTATTCTTCTCTTCTCCTAGGGACCAGGGAAGAAGGAGGCAGACGCCAGGGGTTCTGATTGTTTCGAGTTTGGAAAAAGGGTGCTGGGCACGAGGTCACCACAGGATGAGGGGGTGGTTGCTGGCAGCATCCTCCACCGGAGCTTCCCTGGGGCTGCTGTGGGGCACAGCTGCCGTCCCCTCCCCATCCCTTGCCCCTGAGCCTGGGTAGATCCAGCGGTCCCAAGCAGGGGTGATGCCACTGATCTGCAACGTGTTTCTAAATGCCTGACGGATACTAATTTTGGGGATTTGCAAATGAGAAATTGGAATTCCCAAGAATTCTTGGAAATTTCTGAATCATAAGTTATTGTGTGTCTGTCACAACATTTTATTTTATGCATTTTAAATAACAGTGATTATCATTATTAATGACTGTAAATAATGAGTGACTGTAAACAATGAACAGTGAATCATTTTTCTGTGATAGGGTTATGTTAAAAGTTTTGAGGTCTTTTTGTTTCAAAAAAAGATATGCTAAATGCATGGATTATTATTACTATGAACCAATATATTTTGACAAGATTATATATTTTAATGACACGTAACATTGTCCCCTAGCTGATTTAGACATTTGATAAGAGAAAACATTAAAATAAGGAACGATGAACCCAAAATTAATGCCAAATGAAAGTCAGGAAAAAATTGAAAGCTAACATATTTATTATTAAAATTTTTTCATTCTTCAAAATGAAAATTTTAGAACACAGGAAGTATTAATTAACCTGACAGTCTTGATCTTTGTTTTGCAATAAATATTGCAGATATAGAAAAAAAATCTTTTGTGTTGATATTGATTGAGTCATCAAGCATGTGTCCAAAGGCATCTTCGGCTGGTTATTAGGGCACATGCTGCTTCGTATGAGCCTTTTTTTAAACAATGAAAGTACTTTGTCTGCTTGCCCTGATTTTCTTTTTTCCCACTTAAATTGATATTGCTCATTCAGATTTTAGATCAGTTTCTACTTTTATGTCTGAGAATTCCACAGCATTCTTATCTTCTTCCCTTCCATAGCAAATATTCAAACACTGGAAAAGGCCAGTGACCATGACTGAATAGTATTTGAAGAATGTAACATTTGGATCTCCTAGCAAGGTCAACAGTCCTACGCATACTAAAATTGCCAACGTAAGGGCTTATTTTGCTTCCAAAACTTATTTCTTGAAATATTGCTCACAGGATTTGTATAAAGTATATTATGCATATAACTCATTAATATTTATTTTGTTTGTAAAAATGACTCACCATTGGCAGCAGAAAGGGCCACAAACATGCTTTGATGTAATGGCAGCAACTACGAGCAGGACTAACTGACTAGATGGCGATGCTCCTGCCTGTGAGCCCTGTCCCTTTGACTCCACGTAGCAGGGTTTCTGGCTCTTGCTTTCAACTTGCCATCAGTTGATTCCTTTGAACCAGGAACCTCTATGTTGATGATGAAGCTGTAATGATTACAGGGCAATTATAATACTTTTACCCATTTTTCAGATTCCTTGATTAATTTTTCGGGAATTTTGGATTTGCGGAAGGATAATCTCTGAGAAATGCTGGCATTGTAACACTAGGTCTACAGCGTGGCTTAGGGGAGGCAAGCTTCATCCAAGAAGAGTGAACTCTCAACGTGCCCCCTCTGGACAGAGTGGGGCGCTATTGCTCAGGTTTGGAAAGGTCATCAAAGAGAGAGCTGGACTCTGGTGGAAAGACCACCCAACTGCACTGGCTCCCCCAACCCCCTGCCTCACCTGCTGGACTCTTACGAGGCAGTGTTCCCAGGGCCCTGTCTCTAGCTCTCTTCTTGTCTTTGTTTTCGTGCTCTCTGCCGCACCTCACCCGCGACCTTGATTTCAATGCACTGGTGAAACCCAAATCCCTGTCTCCAGACCCATTTGCAAGTGTTTCCCTTCCTGTCCGCATGACTACAGACGCTGCCGGTTTAGAAGTCTGAATACCCAAAATAGGAATGCTTCCCCTAGAAGACAATAATGGTCCCATTGAACTGGGGGGTGAGTTTGTCACCAGGCACTTTTGGTTTCTCATGCAAAAAGGGGGATTATAGTGTGGGCTGGAGTGATTTACCTGTACTAGGACTGGGAAGCAGGGGAGGCGGGGAAGCACATGGGACACCTCCTGGTACTTCTAGGTCAGGTGGTAAAAGTTAATGGAAGACCATGGCAACACTGTGGAAGGCTCATCCTTCTCCAGAAAGCTTAATATCACCCCAGCAGGTAAAGAACACTGACCAGCTGAGGCACTTGAGAAGATAAATGGGACATGGATGAAATGAAAAATACCGACTACAGCCTTGTGATCAGTTGCAGAAACAAAAAACGACAGTATCCACCCATATTGTACTCCTTGCTTTGTTATGGATGTATTTATCTATTTTAACAAAATTTCCTTTTTCCTCCCATCCTCATTCCTCATTATTTTTATTTAGGGATGTTTTTGATGGTGATATTTGCAATTTATTGCATAGCTTATAAAATTTCAAGGTGGAATCATGACAGAATTAGAGAGAAAATGGATATTCCTAGTTTTCCTGGTATAAATTACTGATATGAATTTAGGTTGTCCTTTGGGGAAAAGGGTAAGCTTTCACTGTGAGGAATAATTCCATGATGCTGGGCAGACGCGGGCTTTGGTGGTGCTTATGGTGGGCAAGGTTAGCAATGGAAGAAGGGTTAACAATGGATGTCAGTCAGCCAAGAGATGGACCACAGTGGACATTTGTCATCCTTCTAGGTTGCCTAGGGCTTTCAAACCCTCTTTCTCTATTTAAGACCCCCATGTTTTCTGTGTTTGATTTTCCCCTAAGTAGAAGCCAGAAGCTCACTTTCCCAGGCTCCCTCATACCAGGTATGTAACTTAGGCTGCAATGAACAAATGTGTCCAGAAAAGTCTCTGAAGAAGCGTGGCATCTATTTCAGTGAGTGTGGCTGCAGGTACACCCAACTTCCAGAGGCTGTGAGATGGTGAAAGTTCTAGGTGGCACCACCCCTTAGACCTGAATGAGAGGGGTCCCCGCTTTGGACCATGCCTGTGAGAGAGGCCTGCTCTGGTGCTCCCCCAGCCACACTTCTCCCTGCAGGGCGAGGGCGCATACCCACCCAGCACCTACATCTTCACTGCTATTTCTGGCTTCGAGAACCAGGATCCTGACTTTCCCACCAAATGGCCTCAAGTCCACTTTCAGGGCTTGCCCAGGCTTCTTTCCTGGGTCTGTCTTCTGAGGGTAGATCATACTGCCCTTGTACCCTAAAGGCTGAGGAACAGCCAAGGGGAGTCTGTGGAGGGTGTGGCTACAGCTTGGGCCCGTGGGCAGGAGTGTCTACACACAAGCACAGGAGGTCTCTGGCAGTGCAGGTTGGGGCTGAGGGGAAGAAAGGGGGTACTGGGGACAGGGGCCCAAGGTTGGTCCCCTGCACCGCCATGTTATAGCCCAGCTCCGAGGATGCTAAATCTGGACCTGACCTTCCCTTTATCTATAAAGATATATTTGTCAAGGTAGCAGAATAGGTGGAAGATAGTATTTTCCAAAAATGCTAACAGCAGTATGTCATCTCACTTGTTCTTTCAGATCGTTACTATTTCCCACCAAGAGGCGGAGAGTCTATTTCCCTTCCCCTTGAATCTGGGCAGGACTTAGCGACTGCTTTGATGAATAGAATTCGGCAGAAGTGGTACGGTAGGACTCTGGACGCTAGATCATAAAAGGCAGTACAGCTGTGTACGGGTGTCCCTTTCTTAGGAAACTTGCCCTTGGAATCCATCCACCATGCCGGGAGGAAGCCCAGACCAGCCCACACGGAGACACACGAGGAGAGGAACTGAGGCCGCCAGTCAACTACCAGACATGTGAGTGAATAAACCTACATACAGACGATTCCAGTCCTCAGTCTTGAACCTTCTAGCTGAGGCCTCAGACATTGCAGGGCAGAGACAAGCCATTCAGGATCTGACTTCTTGATCCATGTAATCTATAAGCATAATAAATCCTTGTATTATACCGCTAAGTTTTGGCATAGATTACTATGCAGCCATAGTAATTGGAACAGATTTGAATATATTTCATTTAATAGATTAACTCTGTAATTTTGAAATATTCTGACATACAGTATGAGAGTCTCCATTTGTACGCTTGCCCTGGGCCTCACGAGTGTTCAGGACGATCTCTAGTGTTCAGTGCCCAGTGTCATTAGTGTAAGCTACTGGGTCTGTGCCCAGTCCTGGGGGCGGAGGGGTGTCCACAGCAACTGGTCTAGGACATTTGGACACTGTTTCTGGCCGTGTGGTTTCCAAGCCTTGTCATCTGGTCCTCCCAGAGATTCCATGAGCCACCTAATCTCGTTTGTAATTTCCTGTTCTGCATAAAGCAGCCAGAGTGGTTTTTGTTGCTTGCAACTTAGAAACCCTGGTTCAAATGAAAACTGGCTCCAGGTTGTTTCACTTTGATTCAGTTCAACAGACATTAATTGAGCATCTGCCGCATGGCTGGCCCTATTTTAGGCAATAGTGATACTAAGATGAGTAAGACAGAATCTTATTATTAGATAATAATAGCTAACATTTATCGAACACTTGAATTGTGCCAGACACTGTGCTATGCACCTTTCCTGCTATGTCTCTATTCTCACAACTACTTTATGTGCTAGGTCCTATCATTAGTGTCATATCGTTGGAGACAGGAAAACTGAGGCTCAGAGAGTTCAAGTAATTTGATCAAGATCATACGGCCAGTAAACGGTGGAGCTGCAATTAGAACCTGGGGCCATCTGTCTGCAGTGACTGCTCTTAACCACCTGCCTCCAGGAGACACCTGTGTCTGGTGGGAGAACCCGCAGATAATGTCATTATAATTTCGATGAGTTAAGGGTATCACCAGGAGCAGGAAGGAGGAACACTTAGTGGAGATCCAGGAAGCCTTCTGGGAAGAGATGTTGCCTGAGCTGAGTCATGAGGGATGTGGGCACCTGGTTAGATGAAGGGGGTGGACAGGACACTCCAGACTGTGGGAACCTCATGTGCAAAGGCCCAGAGGAACGAGCTGGAGCGACTGCAGTGGCCATGCTGCCGTGTGGGGGCCGGGAGCACAGGGAAGGAAGATAGGGCCGGGTCCTAGGAGTGCTGTGTGCTAAGCTGAAGAGGCTGAACTTGACTCTGGAGGTTGTGGAGAGCCCCAGAGCGATTTTCAGTGGATTTGTGGTTCACAGATCTCCTCTGGCAGAACAGGGGGTTGGTTTATAGGGTGTGCAGGCTGGAAGCAGGAGGCTGTGGGGAAGCCGTTGAATAATCCGGGTGAGAAGCAAGCAGGGCTGGGCTGAAGCCGTGGAGGTGGGACGAGGAAATAGGCGGAGGGGTTGGAGAGGAGAGATGGAGGCGGTGGAAGACGCAGGACTTGAATGTGCGTTTTAAGAGGGGCGGAAGAGCTCGGGTTAGGTCCCAGGTCTGTGCCTGGGTGATGGGAGACTGGGGAGCCATTCACTGAGGGAGAAATGCAGGGGAACAAGGCAGCCTCAGGGGGCTCGGCCAGGAGAGGCAGCCAGTGCTGGCCAACTATTGCCAAGTGCAGGCAGCACTCCAGGCCCTGTACTAAGGGCCCACCTTGCAGGGATGAGGTGAAGATTAGATGAGCTAATACTCGCAGTTGACATAGAATAGTGCCTCTCAGAGAGTAAGCACTCTGGAAGAATTTGCTATTAGTTTTAACTATTGTAGGCCTTGTTTTACAGATGAGGCAACTGGGGCACAGAGAGGCAATGTAGCCTGCCCAACATCACACAGCCAAGAAACCAGCAGTCCGACTTCAGGGCAGTGCTCCTGGCTCTGCTCTGTCTGCGGGTCGCTGAGTGTATGTGGGGATCAGAGGAGTGGGGCGGGTAAGTTCACACTCGTGGAGTGTGAAAAGGATAAAATTGGTGGCCAGGGTCCTAGGCCAACCTTGAGAGACCCCGGAGCTCACGATGAACTGCAGCACGAGACTGATGCTTAGCGTCCTCTGCCGAAGAGTGGGGATAAACATAGCACCTCTAAAGGGTTGTGGTGGAGATGAAGTGGGACAACGCTGTACGTGTACCCCATAAACTCACAGCGGTCCCCAACCCTTTTGCACCAGGGACTGGTTTCATGGAAGACAATTTTTCCATGGCCGGGGGTTGGGAGGGAGGTGCCACGGCTGTGTGGGTGGGGTGGTGCCGAGCTCAGGCAGTGATGCGAGGCCCATTTCCTAACAGGCCATGGACCGGCACCAGGCCATAGCCCTGGGAGGTTGGCGACCGGAGCTTAGTCATAAAGCTTAGTCATTAGTATTATTGGTGCTTGTGTTTGCATATCCAGGGTTGAGCCCAGTGTCTAGAACTTAACAAATTCCTGGGGTATAAACGTGTGAAACCAAATGCCTTGGTTCTGGTTCTGGCTTCCCTGCGGGTGAGTCACTGAGAACCTGCTTCCTCCTCTGCAGACTGGAGCAGGAATCACCACCTCGCAGAGTTCTCAGGGTTACGTGACAGAATTTATGAACTGTACTTTGAGGACTGTGGGGTGTCCTACAAATGCGGTGTACAGTCATACTCTGCCTCTCCCCTTCCTGGGGGTGGTTGGCAAAAGACTGGAAAGGAGAGTGGGAGGCAGCCTTGAACCGTGGGCAGCGCAGTGGCTTGTCAGACAAGTGTGTGAGGTCGGCAGGCGGTTGGGAGGATTCGGGCCGGGCGTGGGCTGGCACCAACCGCCAGGCCCAGGAGGCGTTGTTGAGGCTAATGGACTGTGACCTCCCCCATGCCTGTCCCAGCTCAGGTCCAGTGGTTTGGCATTCAGTGGTGCTGCATCTGGATGCACGCTTGCCCCCGCACATGCGTGTGGGCGTGCACATATGGGGTTGCTCCAGCTGTCTCCCAGCTTAAGGAGGTGGCAGGTGTGAGGTCCTGGAGAAGCCTGCTGCTCACATTAATTCTATCCTGACCTCCTCTCACACACAGGAGAGATAACTGGAGTACTGGAAGCATTTGGTTTGTTTGGGCATCTACCCGGTATCTGTAAGCTGTGCCTGTGCACGTGTCTCTACGGGCTGTGCGACGGTGCCAATGGGCCACGCACAGAATAACAGGGTCGCTGGTGATGGGCTCAGGTGCCGTGCCATATGCTGCTGGTACCAGTGGTGCTGGTGTTGAGGGTGGGGGTGGCAGCGATACAGGAGAGTGGATCCCAAAACTGCGGTCCCGCCTGAAGGCCAAATGGGTTCTTAGCTTCGCATGGGAAAGAATTCAAGGGAAGAGTTGCTGACGGGATAAGGCAAAAGCAAGTTTATTGAGGTAAGAGAAAAAAGTGGTTGCCCTGTAGACAGAGCAGTGGTTATCTCTCAGAGCAACAGAGAGCAGCAGTTTGTGAGTTTCTGGGGTCTTATTTTATACCTTCCACTTAATTTTGTTAAGCGGAGGGAGGATTATCCATAAGATTTCTGGGAAAAGGGTGAGGAGTTCCCAGAACCAAGGGTCCCTCCTGCTTTTTTAAATCATATAGGGCCACTTCCGGGCGTTGCCATGGCATTTGTAAACTGCCATGGCGCTGGCGGGAGTGTCTTTCAGAATGCGAATGTATTACGAGGGTAGAACAAGCAGTTAGGGTAACCCGAGGTTGTCTTTCGTGGCCGTCTTGGTTCTGGCTGCCTTTGGCGGGCGTCTCCACCGCCTCCTGTTTCATCAGAGACCCGGGTTCCGGTCTTATGACTATCGAGCAGGACCTGCCATCGCCCTGTCTTGGGGGCTCTCAGCTGCCCCTTTCACACGTTGCAGCCATTCTTCCCGTGGGTCAGGTCTTTCCTTTAGAAGCAGTGGCGATGAGCGGAGGGTGGGAGGAGGAGGAAGGAAGAGGAGAGGTGGCCTCCTCTCTCAGTACGCCGTGTTCAACCAGCAACCTCCCTGAAAGTCCAGATCTTACAATGTCATTTTTTTGTCTCCAGAAAGCAGTTAACTTTTGCGGGTGTGACTGGGGAGGTAAAAAGTGGGAAAAACTCCCTGCTATGGCACTTTTATCTAGGTGGGGTGAACACACTCTGGCCTCCCTCCAGACCTTTACTTAAACTGCCCCCGCCACCCGGAACGCCCCCATTGCCCCCATTCAGCTTGACATCTCACCTGTCCATAAAGCCTCAGCTCAAATGCACCTGCTCTAGCAAGCCTTCCTAGGTCTCACATGATAGAATCAAATTCTCCATTTCTGATGTGCTCCTGGGTTGCAAAGACAACTATAACTGTGTATTAGCTCTGAATGGCTTTGAGGCCAACAACTCTGAGTGGGCCAGATCATGATACACCATAATTTGGGTCAATCTCCTACCCTGTTTTGAACTGTAAAATTCTTGGGGTTCAGCTTTGTGTGACACTAGGGCCTGGTCCAGTGGTGTGTTGGTAAGTGTTTAACAACCAGCTTCCTGGGGACAGGCTCTGCTTTGTAGCTCGAATGTGAAATTAGGAAGGGATGCTGCCAGTGTGTGAGCTGGCATGGGTTGGTTTGAGTACGCAATTGCTCATTCACCTCTGTTCATTGCTCATGAACCACAAATGTTCACATCAGCACATCTCATAGTAGGCCCTCAGTGCACGTTTGAATGAAGAAATGAATACATAAGTAAATGAATGAATGAAGAGCTGGATGGATAGGTGGACGTAAGTGGCTGGAGCAGTGGTGACTCATGGCTGGCTTTGAGGTGGCAGAGCAGGAGAGAGGGGGTGGTGTCCGCTGGGCACAGCTTCCGCAGCCGGCACCAGGCAGATCCAAGGTGTTCCAGCCCCCACCCAGAGGGCCTTGCTGCCTTCCTCAGGCTTCCCCCAATGCTGAGGCTGCTTTGCATTCTCTCATAAATAACCTGTAATGCGCAGAATGCAGTTTTCTTCTTGGGGCTTTTGTTTCTTCAATCACGACGAAAGCCGCACTAATGAGTTATTGGAAAACCCAAGCCCTGCTCCAGGCCAAAGAGGCTGGGTGAGCACAGAGGGGGAGGTGCTGAGCGTGGCAGCCAGGGCAGGATAGGCTGGGCGAGTCTCTGCAGAGCCCTTGAGCCAGAGGGATTTAAAAAGCCCCCCTGGCTCATGTGTGTCCAAGGCTTTACAGTTCACATTGACTATCTCAAGGAGTCCTGCTCCATAAGCTGGCTGGGTGGGTGCTGTTAACATCCCCCTACTGCGAGGTGTTTCCACCCCAGGGCCTTTGTACTTGCTGTTCCCTCTATCTGGAACACCCTTGCCTCCTGATTTTCAATTGTCTCACTGCCTCACTTCACTCAAGTCCCTGATTGACCATCACCTCCTCAGAGAGACCTTCCCGGCCTGTCCTGCCTAAAGGGACATCACCCCTTGTTCTCTACCCCCTTGTCCTGTTTCAATTTTGTGTTCACAGCACCCATCAAAACCTGATGTCATAGGCTGGATTTTCCCAGAAGCAGACCCCAACACAAGGATTCGAGGGCATGTGGTATTTGGTAACTCCAGGAAACTTGGCCACAGGAGGATGGGGAAGGGGTGAGGGGAGGGAAGGCAGCTAATTAGGGTTGCATTATTTATGCAGTTGCCACGGTGGGGGGCTCTGAGAGACAGTGTGGGACACATCCTGCCTGAGGGGATAGGGGACAGAGTTTATGAAGCTCCTGTGGGTCCCTGGCTGAGGGCTGCTCCTGGAGTCCTGGGGGTCCCTGGGCCTTCTGGCTGCTTTGTGGGCAGACAAAAGAAGGCACCAGGCAATGGCATGCAGGTGCTGGCAGTTAGAAGTCAGCAGAGGGCAATGATGTCAGGATGAGGGGCCCTTGGCTAGCACTGACAGGTTCTGCTAGACCTGATATGACGTTACACTTCTATTGTGTCTTACCCACGCCCATAGAACTTCCATCAGGGAGGCTCTTGGTTGCGTTCACTGCTATCTCCTGTGTACCTGCAACAGTGCCAGGTATTCAAGACATAGTTGTTGTCTGGGTGGATGCCCATTTCTCAGATGAAGATGGTAAGGCTTACAGATATAAAGAACTGTGCCCAAGATTGGACCCATTCATACAAGAAGTATTGACTGAGTATTTACTTTGGGTCCAGCATGCCCAGGCTCTCTGACTCCACTTCCTGGGCTTCCCTTTAATAACTGCCATCCCCACCCCCCCATTCTAGGGAGGGGGAGGTAGGGCTTCCCTGACTCCATTCTATACCCCCTGGCACATAAATGCTCCGTGTCTTCAGCTGACCCAGCAAAGTGAGGCCTGAGAAGCCTTTTTTTTATTTTTTATTTTATTTTTTGAGACAGAGTCTTTCTCTGTCACCCAGGCTAGAGTGCAGTGATGTCATCATAGCTCACAGCAACCTCAAACTCCTGGGCTCAAGTGATCCTCCTGCCTCATCTTCCTGAGTAGCTGGGACTACGGGCATGTGCCACCATGCCTGGCTAATATTTTCTATTTTTAGTAGAGATGGGGTCTCGCTCTTGCTCAGGCTGGTCTTGAACTCCTAACCTCAAGCGATCCTCCCACCTCGGCCTCCCA
>CAUYRT010079789.1:0-35471 GCA_963574885.1 Lepilemur ruficaudatus | reverse complement strand
TTAACAGTGGGAGAAAGTATGTGCAAACTATACATCTGACAAAGGTCTAATATCCAGAATCTACAAAGAACTCAAACAAATCATCAAGAAAAAAACAAATAACCCCATTAAAAATGGGCAAAAGACATGAACAGAGTTTTTACACAAGAGGATAGACAATTGGCGGCAAAACATGAAAAAATGTTCAACATCACTAATTATTACGGAAATGCAAATTAAAACCATAGTGAGATGCCACCTTACCCCTATCAGAATGGCCAGTATTCACAAAACAATATATGTTGATGTGGATGTGATAAAAAAGAAATACTTATACACTGTTGGTGGGAATGTAAACTCCATGGTACAATCTATGGAAAACAGTATGGAGATTCCTCAGAGAACTAAAAGTAGACCTTCTATTTGATCCAGCAATCCCACTACTGAGTATCTACCCAAAGGAAAATAAGTTATTATATCAAAAAAGACCTGTACCCGAATGTTTATCACAGCACAATTCACAATTGTCAAGATATGGAATCAACCTAAGTGCCCATCAATTAATGAGTGGATAAAGAAAATGTGGCACATATATACCATGGAGTACTACTCAGCCATAAGAAGGAATGAAATAATGTCTTTTGCAGCAACTTGGATGGAACTGGAGACCATTATTCCAAGTGAAGTATCTCAGGAATGGAAAAACAAATACCACATGTTCTCACTAATAAGTCAGAGCTAAACAATGGGTACACACAGTTATAAAGTGATGTAAAGGACGTTGGAAACTAAGAAGGGTGGAAGGTAGTGGGTAGAGGGATAAAAACTTAACTATTGAGTACAATGTATACTGTTCTGGTGATAGGCACAGTAAAAGCCCTGACTTTAGCATTATACAATTCATCCATGTAACAGAAACACTTGTACTCCCTTAATATTTTGAAAGAAATAAAAAACAAACAAATAAATGATATATGACATTAGGAGATAATAAGTACTGTGTAAATAAAGAAAAAAATAGAGTAGATTATAAGGACAAGGGTATGCAGAGCTTATAATTTTAAGTAAGTAGGTCAGGGTAGACCTCTTTGAAAAGATGACTTTTCAACAACAGAGGAAGCTTTTCATGGTCAAGAAGTAAGAAGCCATCAAGCTCAGTCTTGTAACCTAGTTGGAGCAGCTAACCCTGCTGCTCCTGTTGCTGCCGATGAGATGACTGAAGCCCAGATAGCTCCTTAGTCATTGTGTAATTAATTCTGTTCTTTGTATCAGCCATTCTGATCCTTGTATCATCCACATGCCCTTTCCTGGCTGTTCCAAAAAATCATAGAGAAGAAACTAGATCCATTGTCTCAAGGCATGGGAAAGAGAGACCTGGAATTATTTCTATACGAAGACAATACTCAATGATGGAGAGATAATTCATCCAATTCATCCAAAAGTAAATTAATTTGAGTATGGTAAATTGAATGAATCCTGTTACATCTTAAAAAAATTAAAAAGGAGAATGTTACTAGAGATTGTTTTCTAGTTTGAATTTGAGAGACAATTTTTTTAACACATACTATTGGGCATGGTCCTTGCTAGGTGCTGTGAATACAAATATGAGTGAGAAAAGAACTCTGTCCTCAAGGATAGCCATTCAAATAAATAACTATAATATTTTGTGATAGATGTTATTATGAAAGTCTGCTTAAAGTGAATGGGGGAAAATGGAATACTTCTACTAGGAAGGCAAAAGAAAACTAGGGAGAAGATGTGCAATTAGATAGGTCAGGAAGGATGCTCAGTTACAGTTTAGATGGGTAAAGAAAAACAGTGGTGAGGGTGAGAAAATTAAAATGCTGAAGAATTTGGCTTTGTAGAGACACATATACTTTCAAGTAGGAGAACACCATAATCAAATCTGTGCTTTGAATTATACCTCTTGCAACCATGTGAAGGACGAGTTGCTAAGAGTAGATATTGAAGAAGGTGAAACTAGTACAAAGACTTTGGTCAGGGTCTAAACAAGAGATGAGTCCCAAATTAAGTTATGAGAGTAGAATGTGTATTTGAGAAATGTTTCTTAGCTAACTAGAATTAACATGCCAATTATGAAAAGGGAGATACAAAATGAAGAGTTTCATAAATCAGTCTGGAAAAATAAAGGCAAACATTCCAAAAGAAAAATGAGCAAATTGTGTCTTAGATCTACAATGATCAGGGAGTAAGAATAGCACTGAAGTGGACTATGTGCCAAATGCTTGACTTGTTACCAGCTGTAACGTGGGCATAATTTCTGATTCTTTCTGTCTACCTTTCATGTGTCACAGACAATGCCATGGGAGAGTAAGCAAAAAGGACACCAAACCAGGGGCTATCAAGGAGGAGTGTAGAACCCTTTTCTTCAGTTTTATCGTCTTGTTGATATCTGTATCTAAATCTCCACCGCAGAATCTCAGAATGAAGAGGGACAACCAATGAGACTGGTTCCTACATGAAGGAATGAAGAGAACTCACGGAAAACAGAAAGTCTGACACGTGGAGACAAATCAAACAGATCGAACTGTGCAATATAAACATCTGGCTACATAATCAAACCTCTTTTTAAATCTAATTACGATTCCTATATAAGTTATAGTATTTTTTCTGTCTAATTCCTTGAGGAGAGGTTAGCTCTGGTAAGCAGAGAAACTACACACCGGAACAGGTATTACCCAGAGTGCTCTTGTTGGATTGTCAAATCAGGGTACAATGTCTACCTGTATTTTGGATTAAATCGCCCTAGATTTTCAACATGATTACAAACTGTTTTGGACATATAATGTAGAATAGAAATTGGCCTATCATGGGGAGCAGGGTGTGTGTGAGTGTGTTTGAGGCAGGATGGACTTGGCTATCCTGTGGTAACAAATGGGCCTCAGAGTCTCTGTTTACTTTTTAATTAAGTCACACTCCAGTGCAGGTCAACCCCTCCCTGCTGGGGACTCAGGGACCAGGGATGCTTCTACCTTTTAGTACTTCTGAAAAATGTACAAGATTAACACTGAAAGGGAACACAAGGATAGAGGATTGTGTGGTACTATCTTAAGGGCTAAGTCTAAAAATGTTTCACATTATAGATGGCCCCCAGGTTACGAGATACATTCCTGAGAATGTCTTTAGGTCAGATTTTTATGTAACTCGGATCCTTGATTTACAGCATATATACAGTAATAATAACAGCAACAACAATATTATAATGGCTTATATGTGGGAATAACAATACAATTAATACTGTCATAATAATAATAATACCCCTGTACTGTCATAATAAGTTACAGAAACTGTTGTGCTCTTTCTTTTAATTCGAACAAACAGAACGTAAAAACAAACTCATATAAACAGTTCAGATAGGAGATAGAAGAAATTTCAAAAAAGAATATTAAAGGTTAATACTCACCTAATGTTGCATCAATGTCTTGTTTACTGGAAGGAGCATTTTTGATTGAGGAATGTAGCTGACATTCATCGGAAGACGATGATGGAGATGGTGCTGGAGAGTCAGGATTTGATCCTGTGGCTGGAGGAGGGGAGCTGACCACTGAATTTGGTGTCTTGAAAAAGGTATCTAGGGTTGTTTGCACAGCCTTTTTTTTTCTCATTGGAAATGGCCTTGTAGCAGCTGATGTTCTCACTAACTGCACAGTAAACCTTTGTAAACGACTCAATGTTACGATCTTGCACCTTGAGCTTAGCAAATACTGTTTAAATGAGACCAAAGCCTTCAGCTAACTCTTTTGTCCTAAATTCTTTTGGCTCTGGGTCTTCTTATTCTCCATGTTCTTGTGTTTCTATCAGTGGCTTCTCTATCTGTGAGACTAGTCTCTAACCTAAAATGCTGTGCCAATGAACTGCTTCACCATGGATGAAGAAACTAGCTCCCAAATTATTAATTTAATTATTTGAATATAAAATTATCCCATGGGGACCCTTGGGAGCCTATTTCTAAGTACAGGATGCCATAAGTTGGGTTGTCTGTAACCTGGGGACTGCCTGTGTTTCTGCCCACATTCCACTGACCAGAAACAAATCACATGGTCCCCAACCTAATTGCAAGGAAGAATGAGACATGCAATTATCTGACGTGCCCAGGAAGAAGAAAGAGTTTATTGAACACATGGCATGGTTTCAGCCACAGTCCAGACTCTGGTCAACAAAATGTGCCTCATTCTTCTTCTCTCATATCAAACACACATCCACCGTCTCCCTACAGGAAATAATCCAATGTTCCTCCAACTACTGCTTTCATCTCAGGATCCAAGATCTCTGTCTTCTCCACCTGGTCTGTAGACGGCTCCTCATGGTCCAGTGACCTGTGAACCAAAATGACAAGCTGTCTGGACTTCTGTCTCCCTGCCAAACACAGATGTATACAATAAATATTCTGAATTGGGAGGGGAAAGAATAGAAAATACACAACGGTCAATATTCTTTAGATAATCTTTAGTGATTCTGAAATACCAGCACACAGCTATTGTAAAAGTCTTAACCCCAGGGTAGGGGTAGGATTGGGGGAAGAGGTTGCTAGATGAGGCCTTGATTTTATTCTCTGGGAGGAATCACTTTGTAATTTTTTCTCTGTGACCCCTGGCTGTGCCTTGGTGAAGGCTCTTTCTTGCCATTATTCTCCTGAGCCATATATGAAATGAGTTTGGAGAGTATGCCCTCCCTTGGAGAAGGCATGCAAATGCTGCTTTCTTTATGTGGGCGTACAAGAATTGATTTTAGTATTTGAATTTAAAAATAAAGACTTTTTTTCAAGAATGGACTTGTGGTTTCCTTAATAATACAATGCCCTCAAAAACTTTGGTGATTTCTGATCTATTCGCCTCAACCAGTACCATGTAGTCAGTAACAGTACCCAGAGCCATTTCCTAAAAATATTCACATTCACATTTCCTAAATATTGGAATATTTCCTAAAAATATTCACATTCACATATTTTCCTAAAAATATTCAAATATTACATTCACATGGTTACTTCATTACCTTCATGCCTCTTTCCCAGCTTAGGGTGGCTACCATTGGGTCCTCTGAACAATTGCTGTCAAGCACACCCTTACTCTGATCTTTTCTTTCACTCACTTTGTTCAACTAGAAAAATTTTTGCTGTGCCTTGTCACTCAAATTCTTCTTAGTTCAACCTCTACAGGCAGTTGGGTTTTCTAACCCTGAAAGATGTTGAGTTACTGAACTTTCTTTCATTTCTGTTTGCAAGCTGAGCAATTCTTCCCTGAATTCATTTTTTGTCATACTCTGTGAAATGCAGGTAATAACAGACAATACACCCTAGGGCAGTGAAGCATTTCAATATCTAAGTATAGATGAATAGAAGGCATGCTAAGTTAGTACACGGAATGGTTTTTAGCAAACATTTTGCCATACTCTCAGCCTTCAGTATCAGTTTCAGTTTAAGTAATTATCAGTATTCCTCATGACATACCATCTACTCTAAAGCTTTGCTTCATATTTTTGGATTTTGTTGGCACAGCACTCTACTTCAAGTAAAAAGTTCTGTATTAGGCTAAGTAAACTTAGCTCCTTTGACCTATTCCAAAACTCTCAGTGACTGAATAAAATATACTTAATATTAATTATTCATACTTAATAAAATTATACAATTACTCTTGTCACATAAAGACACCTTTCCCACATTCCCATTCATCCCAACAGGTCAGAACTGATCAAAACAGAGCTTGGGATATGTAAGTGCTCAACAAATACTAGCAGTTATTATTTTTCTTGTTATCACTAATGTTAGGAGTCACAGGTAGTTACAAAACCAAATAGACAGAAGCTATTTAGAGGGCAATAAACTAAACAGTAAGCAATATTTTGAATACAGTATTAGAAGAGAGATCCATAATGTGTTAGTTTTCTAGGGCTAATTCCTAGAGGAGAGGTTAGCTCTGGTAAGCAGAGAAACTACACACCGGAACAGGTATTACCCAGGCTGGGTAACATAAAGCACCACAGACTGGGTGGCTTAACCAATAGAAATTTATTGTCTCTTAGTTCTGGAGGCTAGAAATCCATAATCGTGATGTTGGTGGTTTATTTCCTTCTGAGGGCTGTGAGGAAGAATCTGTTGCCATATCTCTCTGCTAGCTTCTGGTGTTTTGCTGGCAATCTTTGGCATTCTTGACTTGTAAAAGCATCATCACAACTCTGCCTACATTTTCACTTGGTGTTCTCTCTGTATGCATATCTGTCTCCAAATTTCTCCTTTTAAAAGGACACCAGTCATATTGGATCAGTGCCCAACCTAATGACCTCATTTTAATTTGAATACCTCTATAAAAGTCTTATTTCCAAATAGGGACATGTTCTGAAGTATTGGAGGTTAGCATTTCAACATAGGAATTTGGGGGAAACAATTCAATTCATAGCACACAATAACACATCAATAAAGAATATTTTCATTAAAGTGTTTTTCTTAAGTCACATATTTACCTAGTGGCCAATGGTTCTTATCATTCTCTTCATGAACAAGATCTAGATATTTATATTAGAAATTGAATGTACATTCCTTCCTCTTTATTGGGCATAATTATGTTTAAGTTAATAACGTATAGCAAACTGTTACAGTGCAGTGTTCTCAAGAAATACTTCTTTATTTCTCTGAGTTCAAGATGCCCTCTGTCTTCTGTATATTGTAATAAATGATTGGCTATGACAGAACAAAGACAACCAGGTGAGCAGAGTACACCTTTAAAAAGGTTGTCTAAGAAAAGGCTTCTCTCTGTGCTTATGTAAAAATTATGGTGTCAGCCAAAGTCTTTTGTTATGAAATTGTTTTACATTGTTAAAAAAAAAGAAACCTTAGTAGGCTTAATTAAATATTAAAAGAGTGAGAATTGGGAAAAATCATCAAGGGATTCATTTAATTAAAATCAATATCTCATCATTTTCAGTGTTTATTGATATTTCGTATTAATATTATTTACTTGAATAAGGTTATCCTCCTATATTATTTACAATGTGGTGAACCGTAACCCTGTAGCTATGCTAAAGAGAAATAAATGCATGTTTTAGGTCACAGATATTGCCAAATAAACTATTCTTGTAATCAGGTGGTTTATTGAAAATACAGAAGTACTCCCACACAGATGCATTAGTTGTGGATAAAAAATTGAAAGAAATAGGTTTGTTTGTTTTTGCTCTATACTACATACTTGCTTTTGTTTACTCTGAGTAAAGTGTCTTCATGAAGGAAAACAGGGTTGGCCTGAGGCCAAATATCTGAATAGTCAAAATGTAGCACTGGTTCCCCTTTTGCTCAGCTTTCTGTTCTCCTCACCTTATGATCACCTTCTTTTCCCAGAGCACAGTTATTAAATATCGTGATCTTGTTTTTGGCTGCAACTTGTCTTTTTATTGCCAGCCTTCAAAAGAGAGGGCAGCACATTACAAATACTATCCAGAAAGTATATTTGATTGAATAAATAAATGAATCAATCGATCCATGAGTGAATTGTAGTGAGCCTGCTATGTAGCCCAATGAGCACTGCCTTCTCCTTAATGCTAAAAACCCAAATTAATTTCCCTGTCTTTACTTCATACTCCTTTCAGTGTTTCCAGTTCATCTAGTTAATAAAATGTAAAATTACAATTGTAATAATTAACATTATGGTATAAACGAATGGCCCTCACAAAGTTATTTGCTTTTATATTAAATACATCTCTCTTTTGGAGTATTTCAGCCAATGTGGTAAGAAAAAATTAGACCATAACCAGGCCTATTTTTTTTTTCTTGGCTAGTTTTCTAAGTAGTAAAGCTAATCCTGAGAAGATTGTCCAGGTTAATAGCAGATACAATATAAATGTATTTGTTGCTAATGAAAGAAAATGAGAATTCAAACACTGTGATGGTATCTTATGTATGAAAATCTGGGTTTTGTTATATTTTATTGAAAAGAAGATTTTTATCTCATCATTAAAAGAATACGAAATTCCTCATTATTCCCTGATAGTCTCATTTAAGTAGTTCATTTTGATGAACTTAAATTTTGATCAAAGAAGATGACCAGTGGGAAGTCTTTTCCCATTTTAGTCATCAACAGTGGACAATTTCCTGCCAGCCTGGAAAAAAAAAGGAACAGGATGTTAAATGGCAATATGACAAGGAAGATTTTTTTTTTTTACAGGAAGAGAGGGCTTAAAAGTTAAGTAAGTGAAAAACTGGTTTTAGAATATAGTTGAAACACCAAATGTTATTGGTCATATCTATTTAGGTCTTTAGAAATTCAAATTTTATTATATTACCAAGGGAATGTTTAAATGAGATTTTGTAGTTATCTACAGAAATGCCTAGTTATGAACTAAATTTCCTACTGATCTCAAATATTTCAAAACCTCTTTCTGCCAGATATTCTAATAAGCATCTATCCATTTGATGAAAATCCTAAAGCAATACTCTTTACTGGATTAAATTCAGGATATATTTCCCACAAGTGCCAAAAACATGATGAAAGGTCATGTTCTCTTTATCCAGACATCTGGATTGGAAATTCTCAATGGAACTCGTTCCAAACATGTGATTATTTGGGTCTTTCCTATATAGAATTCTGTAAAATATTAAAGTAGAGGGGAAAAAGCTACTGAGAAAAATACATTTCAAAATTTAACAAGTTATCAACATTATCAAGAACATTTTAAAGCTATGTCTAGGTGAGTAAGCATGACAGAAATCAAATATTTAGACAAAGTTTCTAGTACTTAGAAATTCACAGGCTAAGATATAGTACTTAAAACTAACATTTAGAATTATAGACATCAAATTTAGAACCTAAAAAATTGGAATGGTCACCAATTTGCATAAAGAGGCTAAGTGATCAATAAAATTCCCCAAGTGGTTGAGTTTAAACTAGAATTCTGTTTTCCTGATTATCAGTCCAGTCTACTGTTCATTTGTTTAAGAGCCAGATTTCTTGACTATCCTATTAGAGGAGCTTGGCTGGCATAAGGGAAACTCCATCACTTCTCCAATTAGAGCATGGTTAGAATTCCAGCTTCTCCAGCTACTGTGTGAGCATAAGAAGTGTACTTTTCCATTCTGAGCCTTTCTCACTGGCAAAACCTTTATCTGTATAGATGTAAGTGTGTAGAACCAAAAGGCTGACCAATGAACAGAACAACCGCAGCCAGCATTTATTTCCACTGCTCAGAAATGGGAGTGGCATGGGTCTGGTCTCTAGTTAGTTTCTTTGAGGTGTAGACTTACAGCAAGGCAGGGCATATTTTGGTGATTTATGTGTGGGAATTGGAAATCATTAATAACAACTGCTTTCTTAGAGTTTCAAGAGGCGTTTTACAAACTTGAAACTCTAAGAAAGCAGTCTAAGAAACTCTAAGAAAACAATATTATAATGCAACTCCTCAATATATATATATTAAGCTATATATATTATGAGTAAAGAAACTGTGGAGACCTGAGGGTTGGAAATACATATATTTGCTATCTTATATTTCTGCCTATAGTTGTTTTTCTTCCAAAGCCATAGCAACTCACATAAAGAGGTTTATGTTTGTTTGTTTGTTTTGCCTGTGGAGTGTACTATCACAGTTAACGCATTATTTTCTGTATCAGCCAAAAACCAAAGCAAGGAAAAGCTATTTAGAAGAAAACAAGTGGAAATATTTTAGCTAAAAACATTTTCAATTTTAAAAGGTCTTAATCTTGTGGTGGTAGTGGTGTTGCTGATGGTATTTTGGTGAGCACACACATTGCTGTTGAGTATGGATGGAAGTACTTTTTCACAGCTATATATGATTTTAAATCAGAATCAGAGTTTGCAAACTTGCAGCCTAGTCAGATTGGGCCAACAGGTCTATAATCTTCTTTGAGTGGTACAGTATTTATTTTAATTGTAGTACATGCCTTTAACAGGGACAGTCACTCTCCACAACTCCACAGTCCTCACCTATTCCTATATATTACATCTTATACTTCATTTTGTTTTACATTACTCAAAGGCCCCTGAAAGCATTAAAGTTCATAGTCCCTGACTAGTACCAGTATTACTGTTATTTCCTTTTCCCCCAGAGAAACAAATACAACGGTAGAAAAAGAATGAACCTTAAAGGTAAGGAGATGGAAAGTAGCCAAATTGCTTATTTAAACAATTTATAAAATATGAGAAGAGGATGAAAATCTACGGCAGTATAAAGCAGAATATAGCATCCCTAAAGCCAGGATTTTAAAAGACAAGAAGAGGGCACCACCCTACCAGAAAGGTCCCTCGGGCAGCAGTTAGGATTGCCTTTGTTTGTATGTAACAGAAATTCAAATATAGTGGTTTAACAAAGCTGGTGTTTTTCCCCCTAACTGAGTGAGAATTCAGAGTCAGTTCAGAGCCAGTACACTGCTAAGGGAAGTCATCAGAATCAGCTCCACTCCTTTCCAACTACAATCCAGAGTATACAGATTTTGTTCTTGTGATTGCAAGATGGCTTTTCTATATTCAAGTGTCATGTCCCATTCCAGATATAAATAAGAGGGTGAGCCAAGAAGAAAAGGTGCATTCTGACTTTTGAGCAAAAATGTTTTAGGTTCCCTTGAAGCCTCATCCAGTAGATTTCTGCTTGCATTTTATTGGTCTGAACTGCATCACACAGCCAAAACTAGCTGGAAGTTGAATTCCTAAAATTAGAATTTCTAACTGAACATCTTGAACAAGATTAGGGTTCTGCTGCTAAAAAAAAAAAAAGGGAGAAAAGATTTGAAGTACTTTGTTAATAGCTAACAATTATACAACATCTTCTACATGCCAAGTACTTTACATATATTAACTTATTTAACGATCTATCCTCTGCAGTAGTACCATTATATTTCCATTCTGAATATAAGTAAACTGAAGCACACAACATTTAATAATGTGCAAAAGATTACCTACCTAAGAAATGGCAGAGCCAATATTTGAAAGTAGGCACTCTGTCTGTAGACACAATGATAATATGTTGTGTATATGACACACTTAAAGAGGAACACAATTTAGAATTGGCAAGTGCAAAGAGGGTGGGAGTGATGCTGTTGTTTAAATTGAAAGTCTGATTACTAAACTACCTCACAGTGTGACAATCCTATTCCATAGTTGGGGAAGGGTATTAGAGGCCTCAGTAAGGGGAAGAAAATCCTCTAAAACTGATTTATGTGAATAGCTGTATAACTTGGTAAATTTACTAATAATCATTTAATTGTACACTTAAAATGGAGTAAAGTCATGATATGTAAATTATACTTCAATAAAGAAAAAAGAAAAAAAGAATGAAAGACAAAAGACTCAGCTTTCTATATTTTAATATTGGTTAAGATACTGTCAGCTTTGAGTAACAACAACTCAATAGAAATGGTCTTAAACAATAAGAAATCTTATTGGCTCCTATACAGGAAGTCCAAAAGCAAAGCAGATGCCAAGCCCAGTGTAAGTAGGCTTCAGCTTTATTTGAATGTAATCCTCTTTGTTATGCACTCCTCTGTGGGTCAGCTTTTTTTTTTAGGGATAGCTTTCTTGTTGTCAAAAATGGAAGACAGAGGCAAGTGATGCAATGTTATTCCTTTTCTATTTTCAGGGGGAAGGAGAGAAACAGGATCCCCATAATTCTCCCTGAAGAGCAATAAAGAACTCTCCCTAAGGCTCTAGAAACTCTCCCCTTGTCCAGAATTGAGTCTCTTGTCCATTCCTGAAATAATCACTAACAAGGAGGATAAGATTGTATTACAGGATTAGAAGTAATTAAAGATCACTCCTATAGTACAGATGGAGCAAGTTTTCTTGAATCACAAGTGCTTTGTGAAAGAGGGGTAGTTCCCTGAATAACCAGGCTCCTTTTAGGCAGGTTAGAAGAGACATTACTGCTGGGCAGAAGTTAATAAAGTTCAATGGTATATAATTGTTAAATTTCAAAAAAGTAAGTTAATGGGAAAGTAAGAATTAGACAACATATAGAGTTTTCTGACTAGTATCAGATTTCCAGTCAGTAATACCAAATGCTAGAAGACATTAGAGTGATGTACTTTTTCAAAATTTTTCAGGGGAAAAACATGATTTTTCAACCTAGAATTATATTCCTAGCTAAACTATCAACCAAGGTTAAGACCAAATTAAATATATTTTCACATATATAAAGATACAGGAGTTTTATTTCATATGTACCATTTCTGATGAGGTTATTTTAAGTTATACTTCAGAATAATGAGAGTAAAAAAAAATGAGAAAGGTGTAGGATACAAAGCATGGTAGATATAACTCAGGAGTCAGTCCACTGAAAATAATTCCAAGGATAATAGCTGAGCAGCTGGCAAGAAGGCAATTACTTGAACAGGTACGTGAAGAGCTACAAGAAGAATGTCTTCAAGGACAAGGATGGAATGGACCCCAAGCCATGGCCAGAGTGGATGAGGAACCAGATGACATTAGAGACATGATGAAGGCAGTAGATGGCCTATTACAACATGAAGAAAGGAAGACAAATTGGAATATCACAAACAAGAAAAACTTGTTTGAAAAAGTCAGTAGAGCTGGAGCCCATTCCACTAAGTGAAGTGTCACAAAAATGGAAAAACAAGCACCACATGTACTCACCATCAAATTGGTATTAACTGATCAACACTTCAGTGCACATACAGTAATAACATTCACTGGGTGTTGGGCAGGTAGGAGGGGGGAGGAGAGGATGGGTATATTGACACCTAATGGGTGCGGTATGCACCATCTGGGGGAGGGACATGCTTGAAGCTCTGACTGGGGTGGGGCAAAGGCAATATATGTAACCTAAACATTTATACCCCCAGAATACACTGAAATAAAATAAATAAATAAATAATAAAAAATAGAAGCAAAAGTCATGATCTAATTACAAAGCAAACTAATCTCAAGCATGACTTTAAGCTGTTGACAGAAAGCAAGGAAAGATCATACATTCAACTTAGATTAGACACATTCTCCTACAAATGGTGCAGAGTTCCTATTATTATTAGACCCATAAGGAAGAAAATACTCCTAATCAAGTACCTGGTTCCTCAATAAAGAACACATCATAGTCATAATAAAATAATTGCGGTATGTTCATTTTCAACTTGAAGAATTAATGTAAAGACTAAAGATGGAAGAAAACATGGTTATAAAACAAAATGTAAATGTTACTAACTTTCACAATATAAATGAGAAACTATAGTCAAAGGTAGAAAGAGAGTAGGGCAGATACAAAAGTGATAAAAACATAAACATCTTCATTTTATACAGTGGGCAGAGATACTTTCTAATTTGAAGCAACCACAGTTGGAATTTCAAGTACATTGTACAGCATTATGGAAGTGATTAAATGTGGTTGCCTCTGAGAGGTGAGTTCTGGCGGCGGGAAGACTTTTAATTATATACTTTCCTTTTATGATTTTATTTTACAATATATGAATATATTACTTCTATAAAATACATAATAAAATTAATTTAAAAAATAAAAGCAAGTGTATCTTGAAACTCTTGCTTAGAATATATTTAGATAATTGAGTCTATGAGCTTTCCTTTACTCCCTCTAAATTTCATGATGACAGAAAAATATCTTTTTAAAAGGTATTTCAAGCACAAGACAAAGAAAAGACAAGAGGAGAATGGAAGACATTAGAAAAATCAGTCAAAACCATTTTGGAAGTGATTAAGAAAGGGAACTGACCTAGTAGATCAGAGAAAGCCGAAAATTAATTCTGGCAGGGGTGACACCCTGCATAAGCTGACTTTGACTTCCAGGAATATAGGATAACTAAATATAGGAGGCAATAGGAATCCCTGAAAGTTGGATGCCCATTGGATTGGAAACATGAAGACTGGTGCAAACTCCAAGTAAGAAACGTTGACACCCCTGTATTTCCTCCCATAGCACATGGCCAGGTGACAACTTCATTGTACCTGGCCAAAAGATGAGATTTATTCTTTGGAGGGTAAACCCAAAGGGTCTTCACACTCAGTGACATTAAATGAAGGTACCACCTACTGAAGAGAGATTATGTGAAAGTCTGTACACTGAACAGTGAGATACTCAGGCTCCTTCCCTGACTGAGCTTTGAGAAGGCTGAGTATGGAAAGAATTCTCTCTGGGAAATGTGATTAACCCAAGAGTTAAATATTTAGAGAAGTAAATTATATCCCTCCAGCAGCAAGATTCCTACTCTATCACCCAAAGCCCACTACCTGACAAGCACTTCCCTATCCCCACTCCACCCACACACGTAAACATCAAATATGTCTTGTAGTGCCTCAGTCATATTAGAATCAGAAAGTCAAAAGATAACCAAACATGTACAGAAAACTTCTAACATGAAAGATGGGTATCAAATACTACTGAAAAAATATTAGGAAATACTGAATAAACAAAATTCTCAAAAAATTAAAGAAATATTTAAACAGAAAACTATAATTACTGGCCACAGAGAGAGAGGTAAGAGAAGGGTAAACAAGAATATTTTACTGTCAAAAGAAACTCTTTACAAATCAAAAAAGAAATCTAAAAATTAAAATATGATTACATAAGTAAAGATGTAGCAAAGGCTTGGAAAACAAAGGTAAAGAAATTTCTCAGAAAATAATGAAAATAGCCAAAGATATAGAAAGAGAGAAAGAAAAAATTAGAAAACAGAAGTATCCGTTCAAAGAGACACAGTTAATAATAATAGGAGTTCCAAAGAAAAAATAATATGAGGAACTTTCTCAGAACTGATGACAAGCCATGACTTTCTAGAATGAAATGGCTCAACAAGTTCCAAGCTCAGTAAATCGTGGGATGGGGCAACACATTGTGAAATTTCACAAGACTAAGGATAAGAAGAAGAATCTATTAGGTGGATAGTTAGGATCTCTGGCTCTTCTCCGGACAAAAGGTCTCTGTTTTGGTGCTGTTTTGAGCAATTGCTCCACCTGGGAAGAAGGATAAGGGCGAGCACTCCATTTTGGTGCTGCCCCACCCTTAATCCTATCTGAGCAACTTCTATACCTGGCAAAGGAGGGCATGTTTTATCAATCTAGGAATTCTCCATCCCAGGAATAATAACATTTAGAAAGTGACCAAGAGTAACCTAAAGGTAATTATTAATAATATGCCATTAGCTTGAATCTGCATTGCAATTCACCCCCCACACACACACCCAGGTGGGCTTTCTTGGAGCTCCTATATGCAGATAGAATTTTGAGGACATCTGTTGATCACCTGATAACATCCTACACCTCCCAAGAGCCCTCCTCCACTCTGGGCTAATAAAAGGAAACAATCTGAGAAGTCAGGCAGTGAGTCAGTCAGTCAGTGAGTGAGTTTCATCTGTCTCTCTCCACTCATGGAGACAGACCCATTTTATTCAACAATACAGAGCTGCTGTTGTGAAACTGCTCCCTGCCTGAGGTTATTCCATCATATTGACCTTGCTGGTGATTTTTCCAAGAAAGGAGTCAGAGGACCAGGATAATAGTCTGAACTTGGACACTTTGGTGTGTCTGGCCATTCTTTGACCAAGAGCACACCAAGAACTGAGGGCAGACTCCCACCCTGACATCATTGGTACCAAAACCCTATATTCTGACAAATCCTGAAAGCGTCTGGGGTAGGACTGGAGGAGGGAAGCAGGCTACATTCCGTGCAGTAGGAAGCAGAATGGCGTCAGGCTACTCGGGACAGCACCAAAAGCTAGAAGGTAATGAAGCACTGTGTTTGGAAATTGAGGGAACATACTTTCCAACCTAGGATTTGACACCTTCCAAAAGTGTTGATCACATATGAGGACAGAATAAAGACAATTGTAGTCTTGCCAAATCTCAAAAATATTACCTCATGTATTCATTTTCTCAGGAAGCTACATAAGAATTTACTTCAAAAACAGCCAAAAAGAGAGAAAATGGAAGAAATAAAAAGAAAGAAAAAAAAGGAAGTAGTAAACCATGAAAGAAAAATACATAATAGTCAACAAACCTGGAATCCAATACAGAATAAAATCAAGGGAATTCCCAGGATGATGATAAAAAAAAAATTTCAGTCACACACACTGGTTAGTTTAGAGTGGATCAGAAAGATGGAGAACTCTAAAGAGGATACCTTGTTGGGAAGGACTCAAAGAAAGTAATTATTAACTCCAGGAAAAACAGAGCTAGATCAAAAGAAAATATAATCATCATACCCTGTATGGATTAACAATTAATAAAACTACAAATAAAACTTTTCATTTGGCCAAAAATTTGAGTAAAGCATGTGTGGGGAGGGTATTTTATACCTTGGTTATATCTTGATATTTTCATGGTAGTCAATATAGTCAATAATATCTAAACTAATACAATTTTTAAAAATAGTAAAGCAAGTTATTTAGAAATAAGAGGTAACCAACTGAAGAATCTGCTAAAAAGAATTGGTGATTTTACCTCTGGGAATAGGAATTATCATTGAGATGTGAAGTAGCACAAGAAACTGCTAATTTTCATTATGAGCCTTGGAAATCTATGTGACCTTTAAGTTTATGTACATCCATTTGGTTAATTAAAATAAAAACATTTTAAAGAGGAATATATTAGTCATATTGTTTTATTTTCATTACAAGGTGAATTTAAAAAGTGATATTATTATCTCTTTCAGCTTCTTTTTGATGATTCCACTGTCAGCATGCCCTAACATGATTATTCATAATCCCGCATATTTAGTTCACCCTAAATTCACTCTTAATGCATTATTTTAATATACTTTAGCAAGTAGATAATAGCAAAGATAAGTAATTTGACTATGTACACATAGCAAGTGTTCTCAAAATCTATTTAATTTCTTGTTTTGCATGTAGGAATTTATGGCGAAAGTTATAGATTAGAAAATAAAATTCACCACAGAAGTATAAACATTATTCATGTGAATTATAACAACATTCATAAAATTTATGTGCAAGGTAATCTGTTAGATGGTTATTCAAATGTGACAAAGTAAAGTTGAAAGTAAAATCAAACATCTGGGGCCAGAATATATGTAATCAGGAAGGTTATGGATGTGCATGTCAATTGATCATCATGCCCTTGAGGAATTCTGACTTTGAATATACTAACTTCTTTTCCCAGGAGTTACCCCCAATTGAAGTGAATGTCTAAAATTGATAATCAATGACATCCTAATTTTTCTATGTTAAAAATTGTAGATTTACCCACTTAACAATCATAAGAGTTCTTTGCTATTTCAGGTATGTTTAGTATTAAAAAAAAATCAGCAAAAGTGTTTTTATATAACTTTTCCAAAGGAAAGTAGAACATTTATTCAGACTGCTATTTCTAAATATTCAAATAGTCAGTCAAGCGAACTAAAGTCATAGATGGTTAATTTTTGCCTTAGTTTGTTCTTTTGGTTTGAATGTAACATGAAGCAATTAGTGCCAATTTAGGCCAAAAATAATCAAAAAGGAAAGATGAGGAGGAATTTATTTTAAGGAGCCATCAGTATCTCAGTACAAAAGGACAGAAGTACTATTGCAGCCCACGAGGGGTCTGAAACGGGAGATAGCATGCCAGCTCACGTTCCCATCTCCACTTTTTTCAGAACATTTGTTTTATTTATTTCTTTCTCTACTGTCAAATTATCTCTGTTACTCTGTTCACATAGTGATAACCATGCCGCAATTCCAGAAGTTTTACTTCTCCTTCATTCAAGAGACAAGCCCAGGTAAGGAATGACACTCTTAGTACTAACTACTCATATTTTGAGCCAGGGACTCCTTTTGGTCCAAGCATCCACCATCAGAACACAGTCCCGCCTCCTGTAGCTGTGATTCTGTGGAAGAGAATTGGGAATGGCAGGAGTCCACAGATAAGATAGGATAACTCTGAACTTATTCTTTCAATAAGTTGGTTAGGACCTTCTATGTGTCCAGCACTGAGAACATAAGTCTGAAAAAGTCAGACATGTTTCTCACAAACTTTACTCTCTAGCTAGGTGTGTTGAAACACAGAGGGGTGCTTGTGAGGATTAAATTTATATATATTAATAATTAATTTGTCAATGTAATACAGCACAACAAGTGATATTGTGGTGGACAAAAAGGCATTATGGGAGCAACTAAGAAGAGGTTATCTATCTCACTGAGACATGGGGGTTAGTAATGTCTTCCTGTGAAAAACATCTACACTGAGATAGATGTTAGCCTGGTCAAGTATATGAAGATAAAATATAATAAAAATGACCAAGACTTTTAACATTTCTGTAGACATATAAATAATGTTGATGGATACAAAACAACGTAATGTTGGAATGTTGTTGGATGTTTTGCTTTGGATTCCCCCCAAATCAAACTTTGAGAAAAGGTAAGACAAAAGTCTCCTGTGTTGACATAGTTTTTAACAGATTTTTTCCACAAGGATGGCCACTAGCAATTTCAGGTTTGCAATCTCCCAGCATAGCAATCCCAGCAGAAAAAAACAGCACCTTTTCCTCAGGCTGGCTCTGGTAGAAACAATTTCGACCATTGAGTGAGTCCACCATTGGTGAGTCCACCAATCACTGTGGACAGATGGGGAATATTTTGATGGGTCAGGGATTGAGGAAGGCCACAGTTGCAACATATGACCAATTAGTGGGTGAGGAAGACTAGTTCTTCAAAAGATACCATGGTATTATTACCAGAAGAAGAGAAAAATGGGTGCTAGACAGGCAAAATCAACATATGCCTACTAACATTTTGGGAATTATGTCTTTGATATATATTTTCTACTTGCAGATGGGTCATGCATTATAAAAATTAGCAACAAAGAATTTTTTAAATAGAGTTTATCCTATCAGATGAACTTCTATCGAGAGCAGTAACCAGGACATAAAAGATGGGTACAAAGAGTAAAAACTTAAATCATGCACATTTTAGTTTTCAGTATATCATAAACATTTACAAATAAAGAGAACAGTGATTCTTAACCCATATTGGTTCACAGATGTTTCTCACATATTTTTGAAAGTCTGATGAATTCAATAGACCCACTCCCTAGAAAATTATTTTTACATGCAAACTTCTTTCAAGGGATTGACAGTCTACATGAAGCTCAAGTTAAACCTCCTGATCTAGACTGACTGAATGTTTTCAAAGGCCTTGGCTCCTTTGCAAGTAAACAGATAGCCCTTTTCATAGTTATAAAATAGGAATGCCATTTAGATGAATTTCTTGATTTTTATTTTTAAGCTGCTGAAATTATAAAGATACACAAATACTAAACACTATTTTCATACCGCATTCTTGTTCAATTCAGTGTCACAATCTTAAATCAAGGCAGATAAACTGTATTCAATTTCTGGTGAGGATACAAGGGCAAAAAATTAAGTCTTTCTGAAGCTTTGGATATTGTTTACTCCCATAATAAAGAAGGCAGCTTGCCGCCTAATAAGATGTGGCCTGGGAGGTTGCTTTATCAATTTGTTGATCCCTGGGAGGAAAGAACACATTTTAAAAACAAATCCAAGAGTAAGACACACATGAATACAATCCATTTACACTGAGAGTGCATTTCTGTACTGTGCCAAATACAGTAAGAATTTTTGTAGAGAAATTTATTCCTTCTATTTTGCCTTCCCTAAATAATATGAACGCCAAGAATTAACTATATTTATGTATGTAGGAAGCACTTTAGGGTTCCTCTGCCTTTTTTATAAACAATATTATAAACAAACATAAATTTGTGAAAATGCTACAATGCTAAACTTGTAGGTTTGTCAGATAAAATACAGGATGCCCCGTTAAATTTGATTTCACATAAGTCACATTAATTTTAGGGTACGTATGTTCCATGCAATATTTGGTACCTACTTATCCTAAAAAATAATAGTGGCTTATTTGAAATTCATATTTAACTGGACATCTTGTATTTTAATTTGCAAAATCTGCCACCCCCTATAAACTTGCAAATAGTATCATTTTACTCATTTGTAAGTAAGCATTTGGTTTTGCATATTAATATAGTTTTGGTACAGACATCTCATTTTGTTTTCATACATATGTTTTCTAGCTAAAATGACTATTTAAGAATATAGTAGGCCTCCCTTATCCATGGTTTTAGTTACATGCGATCCAAAAATAGGTGACTACAGTATAATAAGATATTTCGAGAAAGAGAGAGAGTGAGAGGAGAAAGAGACCCCATTGATATAACTTTTATTATAGTATATTGTTATAATCCTCTATTTCATTATTAGTTATTGTTGTTAATCTCTTACTGTGCCTAATTTAGAAATTAAACTTTACCATAGGTATGCATGTATAGAAAAAACTTAGTATTAATATATATAGGGTTTGGTACTACCCATGGTTTCAGGTATCCATTGAGGGTCGTGAATGTATCCTAGAGGATAAGGGGGGACTACTATATATGCAATTATTAATATATTTTCATTGAAGTTATAATAGAATACTTGCAGCTTTGTTCCCATAAACAGTTTCCAGTTATATAACTTTTCACTTCCAAAGAACTTTATGAAGGAATCTAGACTGATGTAGATATTTATTTCAGATTGATTTCAGATCAATTCTTTTAACATTTGAGAAAATATTATTAAAAGTGGCATGTTTTCCGCTTTTAAAGTAACTGTTATTATATATGTAACTTAAAATGTAACTGTTATTATATATGTAACTTTTGTTTTTGAAAGTAGAAACTTTTCTAAGCAAACCATTATATGTAGACATTAAATTGATGATTCTAGAAAATGAATAATTTATTTTTAAGTAAATGAGAAATTATTTTGTGCTGTTATTTATACATTTGTACATTTTTAGTTACATAGTAATTTGCAACACACATGGTATTAGTTGTGAATTGTGGTTTTCAATATCACAGACACATTTGTTACTGTGGTTTTGCAATATCATTGCCTGCTGCTTTTCTCAATTGTGGTTTTCATAATCATTGTTTGATAGTCATGTAGATGTGGTTTGGGGCTGCTATATCCATTTGGACAGAGATAACTGCTTATAGGTTTTGCTGTCTTTTTATTTTATCACCTTATTGAGTAAAACTAGAAAAAAGAAAAAGTGAACCTTAAATATCATTAACATTCTCATTAGAAATAATGAGAAAATATAAAATCTAATAGTATTCCTTATTTTAATTCATTCATATTGACTATAATTAATACATATTTACAAATTTAGATAAACTAAGATCTGTCTCTAATAATGCATTCTGGTTATTTTTGCAATATTGCTTCGAATTCCCTAACTTTTGCTCCTTTTAGCTTTTAAACTAAATATTTAGCTGAGACTTATTTGTTTCTCCTTTGCTTTGAATATTTAACCATTTCAAATGCCAAAAGAAACACTGGTATGATATTTTAATTCCAATGGGCATTCCTTTTGGGTGACATAAAAATTAAGCCAGTCCTGTAAAGAGGTCTTTAAAAACCATAATGTACAATACATCTGATTATAAGCACATCAATTTAACTGTAATGAACTGAAAATGAAGGAGGTAGAAATCTGTGGTTCTCTGTCTGCTTATTTATTCCATAACACAAACACAAATGGCCCTGTTTTTCATGGTACCTTCTGCATTAATTTGTTGGTTCTGCAGGGAAGGGACTTTGTCACTTTAGTGCATTTTCCACTGCAAAGTACCATGTATTCTAACAACCTCACATGGTAATAGTACTAATGATAATGTAATAAAATTCACAATTGGTCTTCAGTTTGGTATTAAGATTCTCTCAGCTATAGCTTTCACACGGCAACTCTTTACACCTTCCAGAAGATGTCCTGATGGGGTTATAAATGGCACTGATTACAGTGCCTTGGACAACACTGAGCATCATGCATTATGCTCCATCAGTCCAGGCTCTGTGCTGACCCCAGACCCTTTTAGAGTATGGAGTTGGTGGGGCTCACACAAACGCTAGTCAACCAAACAAAGGCAGACACAATTTCGGATCAGAATGGTCGATTTCACAATCTCCTGGGGGAAAAGTTAACAGTAGCTGGGGGATCCATGCTAACTACCAGGAGTTTATTAGCGAACACTGATTACCTAAAGCAGCCAGCTTCCCTGCCACTTGGATAGAAGCTCCTTCCAGCTCATCGGGGAAAAAATATTTAATACTAAGCATAAGAAAATAAGCTCACCTCACACAGCTTAACTTGACCAAAATAATAACTATGCAAATCACCTCAAAATTTGTTCTCGTTTTGGCTTGCAGTTCCCGACGTACTACACATACAATAATTGAACAAGAATGAAACCAAACTTTAGAAGCCAAAGAACCATAAAATAGTTAGTGGGTCTTACCTGCTTGGGAAATTATGGCAAGATCAAATCTTTTATTAGTCGCTCGGTGCCTTCCTGTGGCAGAATAACTAAGAGAACGAAAGGTCATGGGGCAGGGTGGGTCTGTAGAACTTCCACAGACTTTTTCAAAAAGTTAGTATTTTTATTAGGGAGGATTCGTTTCCCAGCTATGGCTAATCACCTAGCTAACGGTACTCCTTTTTGATGTGAGAAAAATGTCTCCCTGTTTCCCAATTCGCGACTTTTAGAATTTAACATGGAAACTCCGAGGTGGAGGTGACAAAGACACTTTGAGGATGCTGCTCAGTACCCCATCTACACGGGCCAAGTGGGGGTTGGTCCGTGTCCGCAGCGGTCTCCAGGGAAGCTTGAGAGCAAAGAATTGGTCTTCTGAGAGCCCAGGCAGATGAGAGGACTTAGCTGGCCCCAAGACACACAGTTGGCATTTGTGATCATCTGGCTCTCGCAGAGGACTCTGCCAGTGGCCTAACCTTCCTGCCAAGAAGCTGGGTGGGGGTTAGGGGAGGGGGCGGCATGACTGGAAGCACAAAGTTTATGGAGAGACAGATTTCTTTGTGCCCCGCTGGGTGCGCGAGGCGTGAGAGAGGAGAGTTGGGGTCCCTCAGAGGGGGCTGCTGGAAGAAGTTGCCTGGAGAGGGGGAGGGGTGCCCTGGCAGCTACCCAGCGTTGACGCGGTGACAACTGCAGAAGGTGGCTGTCCTCCAAGCCCTCCCCACGCCTCCCCCCAACTCCCACACCCCCCTACCCCCATCCCCCGCCACCGCCTAGATGCCCTGCACTCCACCCGACCGAGGCCGGGGCCCTAGTTTGCATCCGGACTGGCTTCGGATGCAGCCAATCCTCCTTTCGCTGATGGAGTAGTCTCCCCTCCCCACCGCCCCGGCGCGCCCCTCCCTCGCGCGCCTCGCCGCCTCCCGCGGCAGAGCGAGAGCTGCGCGGCCCGGAGCGGCGGCGGCGGCGGCGCCCGAGTATCTGTCCCGCACGCCCGCGAGAGGGGACAGGGAGCGCGCTCCTGCTCCCGCGCCCTGCACCCCTTCTCTCCCCCTCTTCCCCCTGCTCGCTCTCCTTTTCCTCCTTCCTTCCCTTCCTTATTTCGGGTTTTTCCCTCCTCTCTTTCCCCTTTTCTCTCTCCCTGACCGTTCGCTCGCAGATTCCCGTTCTCTACCCCCGCAACCCTCCCCCTCCCTCCCCGCCCCTCCTCACTGTCGCACTCTCTCTGCCCCCCCCCCTCCTGCCCATTTGCTTGCTCATCTCCAAACGTGGATCCGCGGCTCCCAGAGGAGCCCAGCGCCCGGATCCCGCGCGCCCGGAGCACCTGGAGTCCGGCCCGCGGCGGCCCGAGCCTGGCAGGCGGCGGCGGCGGCGGCGGGAGCCGAGGGAGCGGCAGCCCCGACCGCGGGCACCGCGGGAGCCCCAGCGGCAGCGGCCGCCGCCGAGATGTCCCGGCGAAAGCAGAGCAAACCCCGGCAGATCAAACGTAAGTTCGCGTGCGAGGCCCGGAGTTGGCGGGATTATCTCTGAGGAGGGGGGCGCGCGGGGCGGGAAGGGGGTGGGGGACTCGGGGAAATCCGTTCCGGGCCCCTCAGATTTGTCAAACTTTGCCCGAGCAGTCGAAGGGACGGCTGGACAGTCACAGACAGACAGACGGCCAGCCCGAGCCGCGCGCGGGCAGGAACGAGGCTGCGAGGCGCAGTCCCCTCGTGATCCGCGCAGCCTGCGCGCCCCGAGTTTCTGTTTTAATTCGGACCCCGCACGCCGGTGGCCACGGAAGCCTTACCGTCCGGCCCGGTGGGGCAGCCCGCTCATTTGGGCGCACACTATTGCTGTTGTCATTGTTGCTGATGCGACTGACGTGGGACTACTCTTGGGAACCACTTTTAGCAGCCGGGGCGAGAACTTCTTAGAAAAGCCTGAGGAGACCTCGGGGCGAGGGAGGGCGCTGCCCCAGGCGCTGGGAAATCAAAGCGTCTGGGTCCTGAACCTGGGCGGTGCCACAGCCACACCAAACCCGAAGTGAAACGAAAAGTAGGTGTAAAAGTTCGCGCCTCTGCAGCCGGCGGCCTTGCGCCTCCGCCCTGCGGGTGCGGGGCTTGCGGCTGGCGGGTCGCGCCCTGGGACTCCGGGCGGGTCCGCCTCGCGCCGCCGGGACAGCGGAGCGTTCGGGTGGCGTCCGGCCCTGGAGGCGCGCGGAGTCCCGGCTGGGAGGGGCCGCCCGTCGCTTCCAGCGCGGAAGCTGCGAGTTCAAGGCGGCGGGCGCGCGGGAGATCGCGTGGCCCGGAGCCCCTGAGCCCCTGAGGGTCTCGGGGGTGCTCAGAGCACCTCGCGGGGCAAGGGACCCCTTCCCGAAACGCACACACTCACCGAGATCAACTCGGTCAACTTTTCTTGGCTTGGGGAAAATTCCTCCAGTAGTGTTTTATAGGCCTGCGACAGATCTTCAACGCTTTAGCCGAAAAGAAGAAAAACCCTTATTAGTTTTTCTGCCAGTCGTGTTGTGTGTCTTGTTTCTTCGTGTTGTTTAAAGTCTGGCAAGTAGTTTAAAACGAATTCTCATGTAATTTCAGAATAAGACTTCAGTAGTACCCCCTCCCCCCTTGATTATTAACCACACTCACCTCACCCCCAAATGTTGAAATTTCTAGTTGGTGTAAATGAATATTATCCGTCAACTTGTGCTTGAAATAGGGGCCAGGTTATAAACAGTTTGCAATAGTTAAGTATTAAGATACACATATATATCTATATGTGTATCTGCTGCTCACACATGACTTTCTAGCTTTTATTTATTGGAATTCTCTTATACTTGAGTTCCCAGTCTATACAACTTGGGTTAAAGCAAATACTGGACTTCACTTTGGGCTCAAAGCAGTTTTAAGCAAGTAGCAATACGATTCTTGAAGACTTCCACTTTTTCAGAGTGATTATTCATAGTTTCAACTAATTGCCTGGTACTTTTTAGTACTAAATTGATCGGATCCCTCTGTTTAAATGTTATAGTACAAAACCGTGCATATTATAAGATATTACCATAAACATTATTAAATGCAAATGGTTTTTAGTTCATGGCTGTCATCTAGATTGTTAATAAATAATTAATATTAATTGATTGTATGGCACAAGACCATCTGATTCTACTTGGGAATACTTTATCTTCTCAATTAGCTACATTAAATTTTTTTTTTCTTTCCTTCTATGTCCACCTCATATAATTGAAGATTAAAGCATTGGAACTAATTGCTGATGCTACTCTTGTGTTACAGGTCATAGAACATTTTAGTGGTTTATTTGAATGCTGTGATTTATTAACTATCAAAAATTCTCTTGAAAGTTCTTTCATTTGAAAGTGAACAAATACTATATTTATGTATTTGTTCACAGTGATCATAGCCTGCTGATATATGTATAGTATGTATTATTTATATGCATGCATTTCAGACTTTTATTGGATTCAATTTGGGGTCACAGTTACAATCTATGCAAATGTTGGCACCCCTTCTTTCCTTTCACTATTAAGGAAAATGAAAAATTAAATGTCTTTCAATTTTTATGTTAGAACAGTACTATCTCATAGCTTTTTTTTGGGGGGGGGTAGATATTTAAATGGGCTTTGACCAGCTTTAAATTCATTTTGTTTGCAGTCTATAGACTGTCTCCTTTTGCCTGTGCAGGCGTAAGAGACAGTTTCCCAGATGGAGAAGTTTGTCTTGATACTCAAAGTCATTAATAGGATAGGTCTCACCCTCCAATTTTAGTAGTTCCTAAGAAGTGCACCATTTTCTATTACAAATAACATTGTTACTTTGGATTTTCTGGATCAAATGTAAGTTTGAAAAATGTCAGAAAGCGATGCTCTGCGAAACAATAGCATTTCACACCACTAATAAAACTACATTTTAAACTTGGAAACATCCAGGGTTTGAAAATAAAGCTTTGGCACTGCTGATAAAACATACCCAATTTAGAGCAACTATGACAAGCAAAAAGTCAGCTTGCACCAGAAACTCTGAAGACAGTCATTTTAAAGGACAAAAAGGTTGTTGGGCACAGTTTTTTTTTTTCTTTTACTGCATACAGTTCCCTGCTATCTAAAATTGTGATTTATGCAGTATTTTAATATTTTGCTTATTCTTTCCCCTTGGGTGCTCTCCGGGCAGCGATAAAAAGGCGACGCTGAAAGAGCACCATTAATTTGCTATGATGACTGGCCAGATAAGAGGAGATAATGGGAAAGATAAGCGGAGAAGATACACCATCAGAAACCCGATTATTACCATTAAAATTCCAGCCCAGCAATCTGCAGAAGCCTGATAATTCCTTCTCCGTTTCCACCACTTTGGATGATAAGGCAAAAAATAGTCACTCAGTGCTCCTTGATTAGACTGCCTGGATTTCCCGATAATACAGTGATAAATTATGTATTTTGCCCCCATGTTTTGTCCCAAAATTCAGATTTTTTTCCTATTCCAAGACTATATTTTCTGCCCTCCCCTCAGAAGCTTTCTCTCATAAGCTATTATTGTAATCCCGGTTTGATAAAAAGCTCTGATAGGACGGGAGGTGTTTGGTGTGGGAGCCATATCATGCTATCAGCCCATCTCCCCACACAGCTGCTCGCTGTTGTTGTTTTTAGCCTTATCACCTCCTGCCAATATGCCAATAAATTGCCCAGATTGTTCTCCATTCTGGGGCTGCACTGCAAAATTTATGACAGAAATGATGATTTTTTTCTTTTACCAATGCATCTCTTTATGATTAGTAAACGTGTTGTGTGCAGTTTTATTGTTATTTTCTTCTTCAAGCTGTTGTCTCTAGTAATGTGTTTACTGCCCTATATGTCCCCAACTTTAGTCAGTCACTGAAGTGTATTGGTTGTAGGTTCAGCAGGAGGTGGACATCAGATTTTTGTTGTTGATGTTGCAAATAGGTGTCATTATCTGCTCCCTAGTAGTTAACTGTAGAGCTTGAAAAGGAGGAAAAGAAACTCGAATACTTTATTTTCATATAAGATTAAGAAAGGGCAGCCTTCTTTATAGTATTAGAGTTTTCATACAACTTTTAGGTTGCTTGATCTTTTCAAACATGTAAAACATAAATGTTCAGTCTAGATCAGGTGCCAAATAATTTGTGGTGAAGTATAAAGAAAGGCTAAATTAAGAGGCAGAATTTTTTTTCTTGAAAAGTGAAGCAGATATTGCAAATCAATATGCATGGTGAAAGTAAAATCTTCCATGTTGAGAATAATCTTGTTAGCAGTTCTGTATAGTGGCTTTTGCAGAAGTTGGAATCTGTTCATATTGAATAAATTACCTTTTTGTTATTTCGGATGATCTAACAATTTCAGGCCGTACGAGTTCCTAACTTGCATGTTGGCATTTTAATGTTCTGTGATATTTTTTAAAAGAGTAGGTAACAGTAATGTTTTGTTTAGAAAAGGATGATTGTTTTAAAATGAGAATGTTATATATTAAACTTATTATTTGATATTTTTCATGTGAAAAGCCCTAGTTGGATCATTTTTATAACCTTAAAATTGTGTGAAGAATGAGTATGGCTATTTTTCATTGCTCTACTGTGGGATTTTTTTTTTTTTAGTGTTTCTTCTATTAATGTCCAATCTGTAATTTTAGTAATTATCCACTATATTATCATTTAATATTATTAGTACCTTCATAAAAGGTTTTGGGAATGCTATGCACATTTTGAAAAACTGATTATTCTTTTACACAGTTAGGTTGTCTTGCTTTTCACCTGCCAAGTATTAAGAAAGGTTTTCGCTTCGAAACAAATTACTTATTTCTTCTGAATTTTAAGGATGATTAAATATAATGTTTATAAAATCCCTTCTCTTTGGTTTATGACACCTCTCATGTTGGGGATTTGATTTTCTACATTTTTGACTAAGCAACATTTCAGAAAACATCATTTTACATGTGCCACGAAATAAAGGGACATGTATTCTATGTAATAGTTGTTTTATCAATAAAATAGATAGAATGGTACCTATTGTTTATAAGATAACATACAATTAATTTCTTTATTTATAAATTTGAAATCATATCAATGCATATGATTTTTCTGAAAAAAATCTAAGAATAATTATTTAGCCGATGTTAAAATACACAGATGTTAAGATAGGTAATATAGTAATCCTGGAGTTTAAGGAAGTTTACAGGTAAACTTTCTTATATTCACTTTAAAAAACCTGACTTCATTAATCATGAAGCTTAGTGGAGTCAACAATGCAAATATAAAGGAAGCAGCATTTTCATCTCTAGTTGCTGTGAAAGAGTTTAGGGCTAAAACTTGGCGATATGACTTGGAATTAAAAGAGCAACTATGTTTTCCGCTTCTGATAACTTTCAAAGTACTTCATTTGTAAAATTATGGAGTAAGAAGAACTATGAAGATTAATATTATATATCTTAATTTTTTTAAATGAACAAACAAGTTTGAATTTTCTACAAATTGTAGTTACTTTAAGAATAATTGTTTCTGTTCAATTACAAGGAGTATATGCATCTCTTTAAATTTCACATGAGATCAGTGTCCATTTTAGACACCAAAAATTATCAGTAAGTCTTTGTAAATTAAAATTTTATTTCCTGAGCTATTTTAATATAGACATTGAACATATGATGTGACTTGCCATATATTATTTAAGGCAATGTTATTATTTTGTAAAGGAAAACAATGCAATTAGATGATTTGCTCCTGATTTTTGTATTATGTTAATTTAGAATTTTATTATATGTTTAAAGGTTAACACAAAAATTTATACATTGCTTTGTTTTGGGGTAATTATTGGAAAAATTAAGATGTTCATTGATTATACCAATTTTCTAGCTTATGTCTATATCTGTATTATCTGTCCATATATTTGTGGTAGTGTGTATTAAGTTAACTTTGTATTGCAGTTGAGATAACTCATTTCTCTTGTTCATGGGCTATGCAAGGCCTTTCTCATCTATGTTATTTCTGCTAGTTGAGGACTAACTGTTCAGGAACTAATTAGCTGTCTTTTCAAATGATAAAAAAGAAGGAATGAAATTCTAATTAGCCATTTCGCTATTCGTTATTACCACTGGAAAAAGTTTTGAGAGAACAAGATTAAACCTAACACGTTAAGTAAAATGAGGTATTTGGGACTAGATGTATGGCTTTCTAACATCGATGTTTTTGCTCTTTCCCATAACCAAGGCAAATTAACAATGGACTTGTTATTTACATTTAATCACACCCCTATTTAAAAAATAACTTTTGATCAAAAATATTAAATGAATAAACTAATTTTATTTCTTCTACAGTCTATGATTTATTTTTACATTTCAGGAAAACACCTTCCCAAATGAACTTTCCTTCAAAATAACTTCATATGTATTCAAGTTTTAAATAAAGTGATACTGTTTAGAGGAAGTTTTTTCATGTTTGTCTAAATTGTGTAAAGAGTCTAAAATTAGGTTTTTATAGGAATAAAAAGTATTTTTCAAGAATAGTTTTCTTTTTAAAATGTGATCTTTATTCACTGAAAAGTGTAAGTGGATATGTTAACTTTGGAGTTCTTATTGTCCAAGTCATATTCCCTTGGATTTTTTGTTACTTTCCCAATTCCGAAGAACTAGTAGGGTATTTCAAAATACTGCAGATGTTTTTGAAACCAGGTCTAATTCAGCGTCTGCCACTGTGTAAAATTATCAGTTCATTCTCCCACCAAATGAATAACACGAAAAGTCCGTTACTTCAGTTGCCAGAGAATGTGTTTCCACCATAGATAAAGGGGTAAGTATGTATCATTTAATAAGGTTACATTTTTAATAGCTGAAATGCAATTAAATTAATAAGCTCAGACATGGCAATATTTGGTATTCTGGAAAGAACTATCTCTTTAAAGGTATTAGCATAAAGATAGCACATTTGTTTATTATGCTTCCAAATCAGCTCCTAGTATCTCTGCCACAGGTAACAATTGACTTTTCAGGCTTCAAGTTAATAGCCTTGTCTCTTGCTTGTAGGGATCAATATTAGTATTAATTAATCACCATTATCGGCACTAGGATCTGGTTCTATTTGTTGTTACATCAGCAAAATATCAATATAGAAAGTGGACTCTCTGATCGTCATGGCAACTTCATCTCTTGGGTCAAAGAAAGTTTATCTTATCTGTGCATAGAGAGTGGCAAACTGTTTAGGGATCTAGTTTGAACTCTAAGAACATTGATTTAGTTTTTGTTTGCGAATAGAGGCTGAATTCCAATCACAAGGGATAGGTAAGATTTAAATATTAATGCCGAGAGGCTTGTCTGAGAGGATGTCATACCATTACTGTCAGACCGTCTTTTTGAGATGACAGAAATGTAGAGAAGAATTGTCTAGTCAGGATTATTTCAAGCTTTAGTAGTTTTTGCTTTTGATAAATACTTCTAAAAATGAATATATGATCATTACTAGGTAGAGTTGGTTTTGGTCAAGATTTCATGTTTAAATAAAAGGCTATCATTTTTTCTCTTTCATCTTTTCTTTCCTGGTCCCTTATTATAATATCCACTGTGTTAAAAAAAAAATACTTTTGAGGACCAGTTTTGCTGATGTGTGTGAGATAACTAATCCCATGTCTAAAGTGAGAGAGTTTTGCTATAGATTTTCAAGTCCAGGGAAGCAGTTTATCTGGGAATATTTTAATATTAACAAATACTTATTCCTAATAAGGGAAATCTTAAACAATAAGTTGAAGGATAGATGTCTTTGAAGAATGTTTGCAAAGATAATAAAGGATCACAGGTTTCTAAAACCAGGAAACAAAGTACATGCTATTTTGCTGATGTTTTTAAGACATACTAATCACTTAAAATAAGCATTTTATTTCTAAATCAGGTCATTGGAAATCCATCTTTGTTAGAAAGAAAAAGTTATGGCTAGAGGGTAAAAACTAGATTTAGAATTGATGTCTGATATGCTATACTTTAAAGATTTCAGGCACTAAATAAACTTAAATGTTTGTGTATGGGGAAACTCTATATACATCTCATGATTTTAGAGATTTTAAAAATAAATGTTTAGTGCCTGATAGGTATACTCAATGCCACATAATTACCCATTCATTCTAGGCATTGTCCTATAGTAGCTAAAAATCCACTCTTTTATATATCCTGCAAGGTAATGCTATTTATTATTTAATATTCTGGTAATATTCCCATTTATATAAAGCAAGGAATATGCTCACTAGAGACACTAGTATATTTAATGTTTAATAGACTTTCATTTCGTATGGGCATATACCACTGACTGTTTAATTTATTTGGAAAAATACTCCCTTTTGAATTGCCAGAAGTTGTTGAATGGTGTTAGTCTGATGTTTTCAGATACATGATTTGGCTTTTGCTCATGTCAGATTTATCATAAACCACTCACAAATGTATATAATAGCCAATACATAGGCATCATAAAAATATGTAATTTTAAAAGACTTCACAAAAGCTGTAGCACCTAGTGGTTTTTTTGTAGGCTATTAAAAAGCTATATTTTAATTCTTGTTTAAATTTTAAAATTCATCTGAAAATTATTTTTAAATGAATTATTGGAAGATACATTTAATGTTATATTTTAGTTGATTTTCTTCTTAGAGATAAATTCCATTGAGAATATGAATCACTCTAATGCACATTTGGAAAAGTCTTGTGGGCATCTCTTATTGAGAAAAAAAAGGAAAATTTTCAGTCAGTCAACATCTATGTAATATTACATGTGGAAGATTTCTTATAAGTGTTAAGTTAATTGACATAAAAATTTCAGCCATAATCTCTAAAATTATTTTATTTATCATAAAATTTGTAAAAGTTTTTTAAACTTAAATGGAGTGAAGAATTAATTACAAAATTCAGAGTTAGAGGCAAATATTTGTCCTTCATTTACTATAATTTGAGACTTTTAACTTTTAATTTCTGTAGTAATTGCCCCTTTGGAATATCGAACAATGGCATATTCTTGAAAAAAGACTTTTATTTACTTCACTGTGATATATACTGAAATTATTGGGAGATTGCAGTAAATTGAGAATTAGAAGATTAAAAGCACTGAATTGAAAAGTCTTCAGATTCAGTTGAGCACCAAATTCCTCTTAATATATGCAAAAAATAGCTACAAATCATATACTTTTAAGTACTTTTAAAAATAATAAAAATAAGGATAAAGTAATCATTGTAAACAATAATTAAATATACTCAATGTTGTCCATTTCACCCTTATTTACCACATTTAGAGTACCTGATTTGGAAGAGTGGTTTTAAAGCTTATCAAACTATTTGATTAAAAGATTTGATTATTTATAATTAACTGATAAAATCTGTCATATATTAATTTTGGTATATTTGGTATTTAAGAGAAGTTTTAATTTTTTTTATTTCTGATAACAGTATAAAAGGAATTTTTTTCCATTTTTCTAGTGTAAGCTTGTTTAATTTCCCATGTCTAATGTTTCCAAAACGTAAAATGCTACGTACTGGTAAGCCTTCTTGCTCATTGTGTGTGCTGAGAAGTTCAAAGGCATTTGTTTTTTATAAAACCCTGTGAATTCAGTGGGAATCTTTTGGAATGATGCATTTCTCACTGTATACAAATTGTTTTCATGGTGTGAATTTTCATCCATGTCGAACATATCAGTGTAATACTTTGTGGTGTTATATAGTCCATACTTATTTGATCAAGCTATGCATTTTAGTGAATAAATTCTGTGGATAAATTTTATGCTGCTTTTAAAAGCTTTTCAAAATATATTCTAGTTTAGTGAATATATTATTGAGAGATAGATGGCATATTGACAACATTGCCTGTTAATGGAAGGCTTATATTCTTCATGAACTTTGTTGTTTTGATTTTAAGGAAAATCTAAAAGTTTAACTAATTTCTCCTTGATGAAAAAAAAGACAAAGTTAAGACAGAAGACAATTACTTGGGCTAACAGAATGTATGTGTATTTTACTCTTCTCAATTTTGTTTAGAAGTTATATAACAAGTATCTACTTTGAATTTTAAAATACCAAGTTCAAAATCTATGTCATAACTCTCTTCTTACCTAACTAGTTTATGCATAGGCATATATTCTGTACTGTGCTAGAGTAGGAGGTCAGCTAACATTGATTTGGCAACAGCACTGAAGGTTTAAACATTTTCTTCCTAAGAGTACTGTCAATGCAAATAGATAAAAAGGCTTTTAGTTTTTGATTTTTTTTTTATTTTGGGGGGATAAAACTATCTAAATTTGTATTGTGCACATTGATTAATCAGGTCTTCTTTCTCTTCTTAAAGTGACATTCTTCAGTTCTCATTTTGATAACCTCTCTGCCTACATTGACATAAAAATAAACACATATTCCAATGATATTTGACTTGTATGTAAGTGCTCTTTCATATTTTGGAAATATTGGGCCTCCCACTGCCAAGGACAGACTCAATGTGCAGGGGAGACTGACCAACATAGGACTTGTATAAATCTGAAATATTCAAGAGTTCATTTGCAAATATATTAGGTAGCTGCTAAAAATATCACCCCACTTCTTAACAATGTGCATCTTGGACAAACAGGCGCATATTTTGTCATCAAGTTGCTTAAGCTTCTGAAGTCAGGGCTACAACTGGGTCAGATGATAAGATGAGCACAACAGAGAAACGAAGAGAGCGTCTGATAAAACCTGATTGATTGATGTCTGGCTTCCCCACCATCACAGGCAGTTGACAGTTAGTTTGGGATCAGATGATTTGGCTTTTGCGATAGAAGATGGGGCCTGGTAGGCAAGCCTGAAGGACAAAAAGGTCGGTTTCTGTGTAGCGTCAAGTAATGTTGAGCTCCCACAAGGTGGGACATTATTAATATTTCATTCTTTCTTTTTTAGGTCCAGGCCCTAACATTTGATAGTTATTTAAAGGCATGAAGATTCAGTCTACAAACAGAAATGCGTGACTACTTCCCTGTTTTTTTTAATTGAATGTCTTTACATTGTTTATGTCATAAAAGGCAAGGGCATATGTTCATTTGATAACTAAGTCATTTTATGTGATACTTCACAATATATAATGACTTTTGCATATTTCATTTTATCATAATCTTATGAGGTCAAGTGCTACAAAATGTCATAACAGACTGGCCAAATTTAATATTAAAAAAAATACTTTTGAAGAAATGTAGGTTTTTTGAGGTGAAAAATTGCTACCTAAATTAATCTGGAATTATCAGCCCAGCTGTTTAAGTATTATAGATTCTGAGAAGCTTAGGTTAAAAAATATTCTAACACATAACACAGATATGTCAGAGTTTGGGGAAACCTTAGGTGACACAATGGGAGAACTTTACATGTTGTGCAGGCCCGTGGTTACTGATTGTGCTGTAATTTGTTGAAGTTTAATCTTGCTGGTGATAGGATAATTAGATAGCTTTTTTGTATTTCAATCATGGAAATCCCCAAATTCTTGACACATGTTAAAATCACTTTAAAAATCTATGTTGACTTGTTTGTATGCTACTACAGAACAACATTATAGAACAGTTTTAAGTTTGAACATAATAATTAGCGCTTAGAATAAATGTTCTTAGAAGGCAGGCAGGAAGGAGGGAAAGAAGGAAGGGAGGAGGCAGGTGTAAACCAGAATAGCTAGTTTTAAAATAAAATGTTTTCCAATGTTAGCCATACAAATTAGTACCACTGTTACAGAATTGGAATGTGGGCAGCTTGAATTTGAATTTAGATTTAGGTGAGTTTGATGTTCTCTAGAAATCCTCTCTGATACATCGCTTTTCTCTGAGTTCTAAGGGTCAGATTTCCAAAGGACAGTTGGGTCTCAGCTAATACTGTAGGCTTAATATCAATAAGATGAATTCTGCAAGGTGCTGTATTGCTGATAGTATAAGTGGAATGCTATATGAAAACACTTGTGCGAAAACCTGAAGTGGTACTCATAATAAATGATCAGGGAAGGTGTACTGATGGCCATTTCAGCAGTGATTAGTAATACTTCCAAGAAAGGTACCATAAGAAAATGACCTGGTTTCGACTGGGTGCGGTGGCTCACGCCTGTAATCCTAGCACTCTGGGAGGCCGAGGCGGGCGGATTGCTCAAGGTCAGGAGTTCAAAACCAGCCTGAGCAAGAGCGAGACCCCGTCTCTACTATAAATAGAAAGAAATTAATTGGCCAACTAAATA
>CAUYRT010079788.1:0-22544 GCA_963574885.1 Lepilemur ruficaudatus | reverse complement strand
AATCAAACAAAAATAAATATACTTAGCAATGAGGGGATGTAACTCAGGAAAGATCAGAAGTAAAAGAAAAATCAGTTCAGAAATAAAAGACTAAACTCAAATAAACAAATGAATCAGCACAACAGATAATGACTTAAAATAAATATAAGATAAAAAGGAGGAAAAATTTAAAGATCAAAAAGAAATGAAGTAAAACGATTTTGGAAAAAAATATGCAGTATAAGTTTAATAGGCATTTCTAAAGAAGTAAACCAAGAGGACAGAACAAATTCTATAAACTATCATTTAATAAAACTTTCCTGAAATAACAAAAGGATTTGGAGCTACTTATTGTTGAAAGATGTAGCTGAGAATATCAATCCAGAATGACTAATGCCAGGACATATTCTAGCAAAATTTGATGAAAAAAACACCATGATCAGTTGAGCATCTTGAGAAAACAGAAAGTGATTTATAAGTGAAAAACAAATAATTATCAGAATTTTTTTGACAGCAATTCTTTATGCCAGAAGAAAATGGAGAAACACATTCAAGACATTCAAAGGAAGAAAATGTAAACCAAAGGTTTTTATAGCTAGAAAAACTGACTTTCAAGTATAAAGGGCACAGTCTGCTTTTGGCAAACAATGACCCAAAGAATATTGTTTCCATGAGATCTTTCTGGGAAATCTACTGAAGAATGGACTTCAGACAATGAATATAACTACAGAGATGTCATAAGAACTGGCGATGAGAATTAAACATGTAGTTACTCATAGAACTAAGATTAAATGAGCATTAAAAGGGACCAAAGATCTATAAAATAGCAGTATATTAATAAAATGTAGATAAAGATAACTATTAAAATAGGATACAAATGGGGCAAGAATATTAAAGTAAATGTTTAAAAATTATTCTCATTAATTATATTGGTGTTGGTAGTATTAGCATTGTTATTCTTAGACAGCTACGTATGTAATATGGAAACAAATAAATGAGTAATTATGTGATTTCTAAGTCTATCATTCCATGTGTCTTTGATCATTAGAATTGTTGGTGTGAAAAAAAGGAGATACATACTATAATACTGAAAGAGTTGAATGAAAAGGCTTATATTCTTGAATTTAAATTGGAAGTAACAACATGAACTCATGAAGTCTTTCTATATATATATGTCTGTTTCCTATCTCTTCCCACTGGAGAGGCCTGGAAACAATTAGTAACTTAGTGGCAAAGAGCACACCTAACATTCAGATTGTGATGGCTTTGAAATAGCATTTCCTGTTAAAAGAAATCAGTACTTCTTGGAAAAATGGCTAATTCCAGGACTGGGGCAGGAAATAAATGTACAAGATGAATCTGGAATTTCTTGTTAAACGATATTGCTAGGAAGCTATCAAAAACTACTGGGGTTATGTCAAAAAAACTCAGGAACCAACTTTAAGAATCTCTTATTGGGACAACTTAAACTTCAAAAGAGACAATAATTGCAATGGAATAAAACCTATAAAATAAATTTAAATGCACGAGTACAAAATTGTACTTTAAAAACCTATTTACCTTCAGAAGATTCTAGAGAATCAATTCATTGTCTTGAAAATGGGTGAATAGAGGGAAAGAATCAAACATTTATCCTTCCTTTGCAATATGAACTGTACCACTGGAAAACCAAATGGTACATGATGGGAAGCATCGTACCTACAAAGACATTTTAATTAATAAATAAAAAGGATTTGATTATATTAAACTATCACCATTTTATAAGCCCCAAATGGCTTACTAGATTTAGGCGTTAAGCATCAACAACTGCTAACATAAAAGTAGATATATCTGGATATTATGTGGTTTTGATGAACGACCATACAAACTGAGTTTTTACAAAAGAATGAACTTGAACCTATCAAGCCTCTGGATTCAGTTTGTAGAAAACAGAGAAGGCTGGAGAACACATTGAACTTTACTGTGTCCATTAGTAATATCTGGACTGTGGGAAACTCTGCCGGTTAGATGTCCCAGTTCCCCGAACAAATAAATTGTAAAACAAAGAAAGGGATAGCTGAGAAAGCTGCAGATTAAAACATAATTTAAAACTGTATCAGCCTTAATAAAATGGGCAGGACTAAACTATGATACCTAGAAATGCACACTTACATGATAAAACTATAAAAAGTAATTGCTATAAAAATTATGATAGTGTTACTTTTGGAAGAAAAGCGGTGTTTGAAATATGGATGGGGTACTAGAATGGGATTTCGTAGGTGGCTGGAAACACCTAAGTCTATATTTTACATAGGTGTTGGTTGCAGATGTTTGCCTTATAATAACTCATTAAATCATATGTTAAGTTTTGTGTAGTTTTCTGTATTTGTTTTACTTTACAGTTAAAGCATTAAAAAAAAAGTAAAAAAAAAAAAATAGGTTGGAATCTTTGTTTGCTTTCCCAGCAACATTCTGTGATTCTTCTTCTGCTCATATGTGTGTGGTGTAAGATCTTAATGCCTAAAGTCCAAACACCGTTGCAGTAGATGGCAAATCCATCTTTACATGGGAGTATGGCCAGTGCTCCAGAGAATAGACATAGTTCAAAACAATTTCCTTTTGGAATCTAGAATTTTTCTGCCTTTTATTTGTCTCCAGGGAAAATAAGGTGACATAGACTACTTGTCACCAGTGAGAATTTCTAACACTTGGTGTCAGGAAGCTAGGCAATAAATCTCAGTGGACTAAACCACTGCCTTAAGTGGCTTACACATGCCTTAGCACTCCCCGAATAGCCTCTAACAATGACTGCAAAAGCTGTACTTTACAGAACCCAGAGTTGATCTTTATTTAATCTATCCATCCATTGTGTGAACTTTGTCACCTGGGAATTGTAAGAAGAAAAATGAGTCACCAAGACTTGTACATTGTGGAAGGCAAACTCCCTCCTTCCTCCTCAAGGAGTCCTGGAAATTAAATCTTTTATTCCTTAGCAATTCACTAAGTGTTTGCAATCACGGTCCACACATTTAGTCATTGTCAAGATGGATATTTCTAAAGGAATTATTTTTTCATTTCATGGTGAGACTCTTTTTATCTTCCAGATACTTCAATTACTGACAGCCACTGGATGTGAGAGGCTCAAGTGGCAAGGCTTCATTTGTCCATCAGTGCTCAGGGATGAGAAGCACACACGTGCTATATTGTGTTCAATGTCTGATGAGCCATGGCAGCCTCTTCCGTGGACATTGGTGGAGATTTCTGAAACTTGATTCAGGGTCTCCCTTTTCATTCAACATCTAAAAAATAAAGGCAATACCTAGTGATGATTATACTGGTCAATTCCTCTTTCTTTTTTTTTTTGTAAAACTCACGTAGAATAAGCTGCATTATGAATAACCCCCAGTGACTCAAGAGGGCAGAAGGCAAATTATTTGCATGAGGCCATAGAGAGTATATTTCACAAAGGGCTTCTCAAGGATGCCAATTTATTCAGTTGTAGTGGTAATTGGATGGGTGGAGAAACGTCTTGGGAGAGAAGAACACCTCCATAAAAACATTTGTTGGTGATTGGAAAGATTTTTTGACTTGTGGGGTTGATGGTCTTGGGGAATAAAATTAATACTATGAAATGAAACACAGAAGTCAGAGGCGAAATAGCAAACTTGTTTTCATTGCTTTTCGATTTGTTTGTAATTTAGAGACAACCACCATGACAAAGTTAGCATTCAGAATAAAAGATGTAATTGATAAAATGGAAAAAAACCCCAGTCATCCACCCTAGTAAACATGCTTTATCTTGCTCTAATAATTGGTTTTTAAAATGAATTCTGATGACTTCGGCTTCAGGAGCATTCTGGAGTTTTTGCATAGACCAGATTCAGTGCTGGCAGAACAGGCTGACCAAGGCACCATGCTCTTTTGGACCAGGCTTCCTTTTGGTCTGGACCTGATGTGCATGGTGTCTTGTTGTCTTCTTATGGAGCTCCCTGGAACACTGGCTCGGGAGGCCCCGAACATCTGGCCAATGTAGCAGAATCCGTGGGCTGGGACTACAGGGAAGCTTTGGCCCAACAGAGTGAAACTGCTGAACTTGAGCTTTTCCACCAGTTTGCTTCACTTTAAAGAGCAGCCTCAGCTTGAACAGCTGGGGCTAAATTGCAGGGGAGAGTGTTTCCGTGAGCTTCGCCGGCTTTCCCAAATGAGTGTGTGGAATCTGGCCCCTGTCAGCAGTGCCCAAACACAGCCATCCAATTGTGCCTCAGTGAAAGGAGGGTGGTTTCATTTCCCTTTCTGAAGTCCATTTTCCACACCATCAAATCCCCTCTAGCCAGGCCCACTTCTGTTTTTAGCAGGGAGCTGTTCAGGCCAGGAAAACCTGGAAGCACTTACCACTTATATGACTTTGGGGGCATTCAGGGCTTCCCAAGCTTAACCTGCCAGATATGTGACTCAAAGTGAAAGTCAGTCTGCCCTAGCTCAGGATTTAAGTGTCAGTATTTCAGCTTTTTTCTCTATTCTGGATTTTTGTCATTTTTAATAAAAAATCTTGAGGATGGCAAGCATGCCTCCATTTCTTCCTCCCGTGCCAAAGGCTAACACTGCTCATGGCCATTGACTCCTTTCTGCTTAATCCGTATTCAACTTCAGAATACTTATTAATGTGGCAAATCAATGCATTAGCTCAGATGGTGAATCCTGTTTACTGTCCTTGGTAGGAGTGACAGTGGAGTGTAGCGGCCAAGACACTGGTAAGCAGGCCTGACCCCAGCATTGTGAGGAATGGCATGTTGGAGAGAATTGTTAGAACTATGTTTTGTCCCAACTCTACTACTCACCAGTTAACTAGAGCTACATGAGCCATTGGATTTCTTTGAAATGTAGTTTTCCTCATCTGAAAAAAATAGAATATTGTCTCTAAATAAGTTGCAATTCATTGTCAATATGCAGGAATAAATAAGTAGATATGGATTCCTTTGCAAACTGCTTAGTGTGGCACATTTAGAAGCTATTAGCAACATAATATATTGCAAATTTCTGCTTCCCTATTCCCTAGACTTATAGGAACTATGAGGTGCTAGGTACTTTAAGTAAGAGCCTAACATTTACAGTATTAATAGCTGTGAATTGTGCACTAGATCAAGAATCAGCATATCTGGATTTTTGTTTCTGTCTTGTAACTAATTCTTACAACATCTTGGATGTTTGGGCTGTACATCCATATTTGTAAAATTTGAAGTTTGGATTAGACAGTGGTGTTAAGCACTGTTTTTAGCATTTGAAACCATATTTCCAATAAAATCTTATAAAGCCCTGTTATAAGAATGAGATATATAAAAGGAGCTGTGCTAGAGTGTGTCAGAGTGGGGAGTCCAGATACCTACTTGTTCGACCTCTTCTGAAAGTGTCCCAGAGACACTTCTATGGCACTCTGGGGTCCCCTGAAACACAATTTGAAAACCACTATGCCAGATATTCTCCAAGGTCCATTCAAACTTTAATATTCTGTGATTCTAAGTGAGCAAGGAAGACCAATCTCTCATTGCTTTGATCAACTTTCTTTTAATATGTGGAGGAAACAACTGGAAGTTTGTGGCCACCCCTAAGCAAGCACAGCTAGCAACTAGAATAAATAACATATCCATTCCTTTGTTTCCTTCTAAGAAGTAGACTGCAGAGGACATCAGAAGTGTATCTTATAGTCTTGTCTATGAAGCCATCTGTTTTGTTAAGTCTTGAATTTCCCATATCCTCTGCCTGAAACAAACCAGATCCACAGAAATTTTAGCATCTTCTATGTGCCAGGCATGATGCTGATACTGGGGTTACAAGGATCACTAGGACACAGCCCTACCTCAAGGATCTCACATAATCACAGTAGTTTTCAGACTTTGCTCAGCAAATCACAACTGGAACTTTGTATCTTAGACCTTACATATCAAGATTTTGTTAGGTTTTTAAGAGTTGGTATGACAAAATAGTTTGTGTTTTTGTATTTGAAATATCTGGTCTGCCTTATTTATTGTAGCTTGTCTACACCACCAAGCAAGACGATGGCAATGCCTGTGACCGAGGGCCCAGTGATGGCAGCTGTCAAGGAATATGTTTTGGTTTCATATGTGATTTCTACAAAGCATTTGGACTTTCTTTTTAACAAAAATAAGAAAAAAGATATTTTAATATTAATTACTTTTAATTCTAGGAGTGACATCTATGAATGAAATAAAATTAGCTCTCCCCTTTTAAAACTGTATGCAACATAACTACTTCATACACTTTCTTTAGGATTATTTATCCTGAACTTGGTTGAGTAAATGTCATAAAACTGAACTTTTGAAAAAAATAATGGGAAAAAAATCTCCAATAAGGTATCATTTCTTAGGAGTAGTAATAAAAAAAATGAACATATGTAGGTGTGTTTAATTTTCTTTTTTTTCAATCAAAATAATAGTCTCCTTTTTTCATGCAGGAAAAATATTGCATCATTCAGTAATTGTCAAATTCCAATGATGACATTTTACCTCTGTCATTCCACAATATACTTAAGTATAGAGACCACAACCTAAGCAATTTGCAAAATACTTAAGCTTCTGACCAATGGAAAAAAAAATACAGGTGAGGTACTCGTGAGCACGAAGTACACTTGTTAGGACAACCACCTCAAAACTGATGGCAAACTAAATAAAAACCAGTCAACTCATCCTCCAGAGTGTCTTGTTCATGGAGATCTCAGAAGTTACCATAAAAGGAACTTGTAATTTCTCATTATCTCTCCTCACTCCGCAGAAGGATGACACAAAGAATTACCCTGTTCTTCTCTGGACTTCACTAAGTCCCATTCTCTTTTAGGAGGTGGGATGGGCTAGAGGGTATTATTTTGGTTAAGCTGGGAGGGGGCTCAAAGACTTCACTTCCCATTTGTCAAATCTTTTTGTGGTTTAAATATAGTATTAGAAAAAAAGAAACTTCTTTTTCAACCTTAGGCTAACACATTTTAAGGGACACGTCAGAGACAGAGTACAGGAAGCAATAATTAGAAATTATTTTCCGGAAGAGAACATTTTGGATTCAGGTATTGATAAGGAACCCCTGTGAAAGTGAAGAGGTTGATAAGCTCAAATCAAGATACAGTAAAGCCCCTGCCTCCCTCTCCCAACTCATCCTGCATTATGCCACCCTCATTGTCAATGTTCTGACTTTATAGTCTTTCTTTTTCGGTTCCTGGCATACATAAGGCTTTTTGTCCTTAGGATTTTTGGTATGCAGTCATCTCTACCTGGATAGGCTTTCTCATTATTCTTGATCTTGTTAATTTCTACCCTTCCTTCAGTTCTTAGGTTATATATAATTTCCCTGGTTAAGCCTTTCTGAAACCCCTCATTTATTTAAATTACAAGCCTTTTATTATTTCTTGATCATAGCCCTTATGATTAAGAGTTTAGGCATTTAAGTGATTATTTGTTTAAGGTCTACTTTCTAAGACTAGCCATTATGCACATGAGACTAGGGACCTATGTTTACTTTGCTTACCATTGTATACTCAGAGCCTTGCAGAGCACCTGGCATAATAGTTGCTCAATAAATATTTGTTAAATGAATATGTAATCTGCCTAGCCTATAGTGTGTGTACCATAGATATTAGTTTCCTTCTCTTTCTCCTCAATAAATCATCAGCTCACTGGCTTCTACGGTGGTAGACCCATCATGAGATAGCTTCTCTCTTGTCCTTCCATTTTATCACTCTGCTTCCATAAGTTGAGTACTGTTAATACTTACGAATTGGTATTATATCTCCTTAATCACTGTGAAAGACTTTTAAGTTTCTTAAAATATAAATATTTTTACTTAACTTTACTCAACAGCTTGCCCTGAAACAAGTAACTCTACTCAAAATAGCAAGTCTTAGAGAATAAAATTTTGGAATTCAGTTAGCAAGGGGAACTTTGGAAAAGACCATGGGACATTGAGACAGTGTGGAGCAGTGGAAAGGGCTCGGAAGTTAATATCAGAAGATATGTTCTGAGTTCCTCTTCCAACTCCTGGTCACCTCATTATGTCAATTAAACTTCCAAAACTTAATTTCTTTTTCTAAAGAATTTCAAGCGTCTTGTGAAATAACATGTGTTAAGAAAAAACTATAAAGGACTATTGCAAGGTTTCCAGGGGCCCTCAGTTATAGCTTGATGGGATTATGTACTTATCAGGCTCTGCTACTGGATTATCAACCAGTTTAGGGAAACCCCTTTTCTCATTATTTTATCCTCCATAGTTCCTATTCTTTATTTGTTTAATGACAATAACAATATCTAACTTATAGAACTCGTGAAAATACTGAATGGAAAGCATCAGCCTACGGTAGGTATTATAGTTCTAACCCTTTTCTTCTTTTCCCACCATCCCATGCTATGCTGCTTTATAATTTATTACATACCACATATCTATGTACTATTCTAGTGTGATCTATCAGTTAATAAAGTATACATTAGTTATGACATCAAGCTTCAAAAGACAATGTTTAGTCATTTTAATGACTAGTTAACCATAGAGATTAAGTTGATTAAGAGATTTTCCCAAAAGCGTAAAACTAATCTCATAGAAAGCAAAATGACTGAAATTCAGACCTCGTACCTCTTAGTTTTGTATTCTTTCTTCCAATTGTGGCCATTTATAGTGCTACCAGAATCTACATAATGGGAATTTCATTTTATGCCTTTTGTTTTAATTTGTATTATTATTTTTTATTTATTTATTTTTGTCTTCTGAAGCCTAATGGAGGAATTACCTCTTTTACATTTCTTTTCACATAGGCATTTTTGACTCAAGCCAATCATCTACCAGCTGTGAGGTCTGGGGTAAGTTAGACTGAGTTTCCTCATCTGTAAAATAGGCAAGATAGGAGGTCTCATCTCAAAGGTTGTGAGAATCAGTGAGATAATCTATGTATGGCACTGTGTACAGTTTATGGCAGACAGTAGGAGCTCAGTAAATAACAGCTAATGCTATTGATTCTGTTAAGATGATGGGTTTTGCAATTGTCCATCAACTTTATCCTTTAGCAGCCTACTAAACCTCAACAACTTTGTTTCGAATTTTGCAGTAAGTTTCCTAACCTTTCAATATTGGTTCTGCTTGAAGAGTCATTAGACTCAAACCTTTCAGAGGCATTTTATTTGGTTCCTTGCATTTGCAAATTATATGTATAGAGCTCTGAAAGATGGGATGTGGCTTCAGGATTCCTACCTAAGAGGGTTTCAAGCAATTGGCAGCTATACTGTCAGAGCTGAGATGTGAGGGAAAAAGGACAGCAACTTTGGTCTCCCCATGCACTAGGGTGGATTTGGCCTGTCTGCTTGTGGGATGTTCTCTTCCTCCTTTGGTGTTCCACATAGAACTCTCTGGAAAGTGAGTGGTCTTCCCATATGGAAAAAGTTCCTTCTACATTCTCAGACATCTGAGTTTTTATGACATCACTGAGTCATCTGTTCCTGTTCTAGAAAATTCTGGTGGCATAATACAGGGCATCGATCCACTAACCAGCACAATGAAGAAAGAGCAAGGAGCTAAAATTTACTGAGTGTGTACTATGTGCCAGGAACTGTGTGTAGATGGTTTAGAGGCATTCTCACATTCAGTGCCTCCAACACCCCTGGAGGTCTGACTACAGCTGATGGTTGAGTGGATGGCACTGTTGTTATAATTGAATGGTTGATTCATTCATGGGTCCTGGGCCGTGCAGAGTGAACATTCTCTTAGCTAACATTGGCCCCTCTGAGAAGAATTGTTTGTCAAATATCAGGAGCCCCCAATTTAGGAAGAAAAACTCAAGATTTCTGCCTTGGTGTTCCATTTGACAAAACTACTTAGATTCCTGGCTTATTAGTATTATGAGTGGCTTGTTGAAAGATCTGCCTTAATATACCCCCAGTTCCCTCAGCTGGACACTTAACCTCTACCTACGAATTCAGTCTGCTCTAGGTCAGGAACCAGCTAAATGGTTGGGTCAGGAGGATTTCTCTGCATCTCAATAGCTTTGCCGGGTCATGGTTTTATATGACACCTTGGTTCAAGGTAATTGGGTCCTTGATTTAATTAAGCCCAAACACATCTTGCTCTCTCGAGCCTGTATCTTGGTTCCTCCAGCACTCAACTTCTGTTTCATCCTCACTGGAAAAGCCAAAGACTATTGTATTCCTGAGCCCCAGCCTTGAGGGGTCCCCCTGAGTATCCTAGTGACTTAGTTGTGCTCTTTGAAACATCTCTCTCAAGGCATGTGCTTGATTTTTGCATTCAAATGCCACAATTCTCCACCAAAATAGTCAAATGTTTTTCTGTTAATAAAACAAGGCTTTCATGAATGTCACTTAGAAGGAAACTAACCAAATCACTCTGGCAGTACTTCAGTTTAAGATTAAATAATAATTTTAAAAAACACAGGAGAAATTAAAAGATTACACAAATGGTAATCTAATTAGTACAGAACTGAGTTTTCAATTCATGTATTCCGATGTTTTAGCAGGAGGTCTTGGGAATGGGAGAGGGGTAACTGTGCTTGCAGTTACAGATACACGGGCGGTTTCTCTAACACGTTTAATCTCATGGTTACAACTTTGTAACCAAACTGTTTACTTGGTACTTCATAGAAAGGACCTTATTTTTCATTCACATTTAACCTTCTCTGAGGGAGGGAATGTGGAATTGATGATTCAGTTGTGTGGTGTTATACTTACAACTGGGGTATCTTTGCTTCCTGTGAACCAGATCAGTTCCAACATTTGTGAAAACATTTTGACTCCCAGTGTTTAGTAGTATAAAAATCTGTTTTATAAACTGTGAGAATCACTATTTCTATGTAAGATGTCAGTAGTTTTAAAATGGCAATAAATACTTAAGGGAGGAAGGAGATAAAGTATTTAACTAATTCTAAAGCTTGATATCCCAAGCTATATAATTTAATCACAACAGCCCCACCCTCCAGTTCTTTAATATTTTACCAAATACATTTCATGAATAAATATTAGCCAAGTACTTTTGGAGTTCATGATTAAATATTAACGGTTATTTTTACAAGATGTATAGGAACATTTCACAGGATTGTGTCTATGAATGCAAATGAGTCTGCAGACATTTTGACAGAAGCTTGTGGTTTCTTTTAATGACACTTGCTTTGGTTATTATTTACTACTAGAAAGACTTTTTTTTTTTTTTGGCTAATGGTCACCATTTTCCTTCTTCTGCATCAGTGTAGCTTATGACTTATTATCATATGCAAGTGAAATTTTTTACCGGGGGAATGAATAATAAAAAATTTTTGTAATTTATCCTTTTTGAATGGGAATCCACTTGCTTTGGATATTTCCAGCCAGGCATAATTTATCCCCATGCTTGGCTGTGAAACAGTGTGGATCTTCTTAACTGAGTCCCTGACAGATGGTTTCAGTGTTTTCAGGACTCCATTTCCAATCATTTTGCCCATATTGCAAAATTGGCCTTGAAAAAGGGTAAAGAGTTGTTATGCTGCATTAACATCCCTTCAGAATTGCTTGCTGTGAAGGGCACGAAGAAATGAAGGAAATCAAGACAGCAGTGCTTGAAAAATATGCTCCTGGAAGTCAGAAATGTAAGCGACATATTGATGTTCCCAGATTACATCACAAACTCCCTTTGATTTTGATTGTAAATCCCAAAGACACATTAAAGACAATAATAAAAACACAAAATATTCAGTTAATGTGGCTCATAAGCCATTCTGATGGTATCCATAATGTGGAAAGTTAGAAAGGGCTATAGTTTAGGCTGGCTTACCTGTCATCTTAAATCCTGCTGATGGGTACCCCCATGGACAATTAGGTGAACAGGAATTCTCATAGTCCTTTTCAAGTCTTGCTACCAGCTCATAATGAAAGCACTGCAATATCTGCATTCACTTTCCAAGAAACATGAATTGATCACATTCAGCATGGCAAATTTTCATTTTCTTTTGCAGCTTCAGCTGACTGACTTCTTCATCTAAAACGCTGCTCTTTTCTTTTTGTCGCCTTTTAGTTTATGATCAAAATCAATGAGGACTGAAGCTTTCCACAGTCTTCTATAAAATGCAATTACTGTATACAACACACAGTAAAACTCCTGTGTTGTATACGTTGAGACATAATTTATGCCACTTACCTCCAGAGAGGTATCGATCTTTTTCTGTGAATGTTTTACAAAAGGGTCTCTTGAGTGCACGCGTAAGGAAATATGCGGCTATTGGGGCTGATCTATAATTTGATTAATAATGACCAATCTTTAGAACTTGACTCCTTACTGCACTTTTATTGTGATTTGGTCTTAGAGTTTTAGATTTTTTCTTTTGCCATTCTTTTCAGAGGCATAGTTATTTGTGTGTTTTGAATAACGTTACTTGCCTTATCCATGATGTAGCTGTCATCAAGTTGGGTGGCACTGTAGGGTGATGAATACTACATTTGGAGTTAGAAGACCTTAGTTTGGCTTCTGACTCAGTCACTTAATATCTGTGTGACCTTAGGTATACTGCTTACCTCCCTGAATCTCAGTTTTAACCTCTATAAAATGGAACCAATCATCCACTTCAGGGGACATTGTTTTCTGAGGATTAAATGAGATGTTAAATTTATTTATTCAACAAACACTTATCAATAGGCATTTTAACAGGCTTTGGAGGACATGATAGTGAATAAAACAGACATGATTCCTGCCTTCATGGAGCTTGCACAATCCACTGGCATATAACTAAACTCCATATACTTCAATATGTTATAGATATGAAAGGCCGTATCATCATCCTCATTGTTATGTTGTTGCTGTTGTCATGCCTGAGAGTGGAAAGCACAGTAATGCTGATGCTGTGCCTGGTAGTCGGTCCCATTGGTGGAGGGAGCAGTTAGAGCTAATGACATGGAAATTGTTCTGAAGCTGCACAATGAGCCTTCGTAATGCTCCAAAGCTTAGCATTTACTAGTTTATCCCCTTAAGTTTGGCTGGAAACTCTATCTATTGATTATTTCCCTTGTAGCCAGAGTATTCTAAGTGAAAGAGACAGAAAGAGAAAGAAGGAAAGGCCTTTTCTTTCTACTCCTCTAAAACGTATTCTATCAGAGTCAATAAGCAGGGAAATTTCATTTTCAAAGGACAAACCTTCCTGTTGCATCCACAGTCCCCCAGGATGTTATCTTAGGCTACCATGTGATGAATAATCCACCATCCTTTTGACTATCTTTGTGAGGCTGGGCAAATTTATGATTAAGGGGTTGTGGCCCTTTGAACCAGAATGGTTTGGTCATCATCAGGGTTCCATTATGGGATTTTCTGCCCCCCAAATAATGTGGGGATGGTGGTTAGCTCACTTGGAGGATATCTTCTTCTGAGGCTCTGCACCAGCCATGGAAGGAAGAGTGTTTTAAATTGCTCATGATTTTAACCCTATAGCTCTGACTATTTCAACACTGCTGGATGAAAGGTAGGGTTTTTATGCCATTATTTTGCGGGCATAGAAAATGGCAGCAGGTAAGTAACTGATACATCAGACTACCTTGTGTGTTGACTTTGCTTACTGCTGCTCCCAGAACCTCATATTCTCCTGGAATATTTGCCTGTACTGTGTGAAGAAAGAACATTTTGTCCTCATAGAGTGAGGGAACAGCTCAGGCCAATTTACCTTGAGCAGGAACCTGGAGAGTAGTATAAACTTCATTGTTATATGACTACAATATATTTTCCTCCCTTGACCTGGAGTAAGTGTCAATTTTGGGAATTAGAGGAAAATTAATTGCCTATTTTCAGCTAACTGAAGTCAGCAACATAATTAAATGCTCATATATATGCAATCAGAAAGATGGTATGGTCAAGAAAATGTTCCAATGAAGTCAAGGTCTACTTTTTGGCTTAAGAACAAAAGTCTGAAAGAAACCACTTCTAGTCAGAAGAGAAACTCATGCATGCATGAAAAGTGATTTCTCTCTCTCTCTCTCTTATTCTCTCTCTCTCAAGTTAAAAGAATTTTCTGAAAGTTTGAGGTGCCAGGAATAATATGGTGTCTGTATTGCTGTATAAGAGTCATAGAATAGGGCACTTTATCTTATTTTTTTTCTCTCAAATAAGAGCAAGAATCCACAAGTAAAATGAATGAAAGCTTAGGAAGCAGTTAGTTGACTTTTGAAATAATTTTTCTATTAGGAAGAGTCATAGTTATGTATCCTATATGTTTTATTGTCTCAGAATATCGAAGGCCCTTCCTGAGAACCAAGATGTCAGCAGGCTCTCAAGGAAGTACTTATTGTCCTACTTGGTTTTCTAATGCCCTTCTTGAATTTTCATAGAAGAATGATTTTTTTTTCATGCAGACAAGCATAATTTCTCTAGGCAGGTATTTATTTCTGTAAAGAGGAGGAGGAACTAACTTTCATCGACTATATAGAATATGATAAACCCTGTTATTAGCACTTTAATATATTCAATTTTCCTCTCTTCATATCAACCTATGAGGTAGGTATTATTTTTTTGTATTTTACTGCTGTGGGAATTAGAATTTAACTTATTCTTTCTGCAACCTTATTTGACACCTTTAAGCCTCAGTTTCCTATTTGTAAAGTGACACTAACTATACCTTCTTCATTGATATTTATTGATATTATGGGTGTAGAGTGAAGATCACAATCATATAGTATCATATAATCATAAAGTTTTCAGAAAATGTCCGTATTTTAAAATTTTCACTGTCATTACTATTATGTATTTCCCCCACCCCTAAATACCTTGACAATGCCAACAAATGCAGTCAATTATCCGAATGCTTTATTTTTGTGAAGTGCAACCAATTGGTTCTATCAAGTTGATGGAATTCTTCTGAACTTAAATTATTGAATTAACTGTTCTTGTTCCAGTCACTCATAATTTCATGGATGGGTCCACATATGAGTACAACTGATTTAGTGGGTTACCTTTCATGGGCACAGAGTAATGCCTTCTGGCGGTTATAACATGGTCTTCGGAGTCAAAGTGACCTGGGTTCAAATCCCAGGGCTACATCTTGCTGTACCCTCACTAAATGCTGTGTCCTTGGCTAAGTTTATACCTTTATTTCCTCATCTGTAAAATGGGAGTAATATAGATTTTTGTGAGGTTTTATAAAAGGGGTGTTAAAATAGAAGTTTCAGCAAAACATAATGTATTAGTTAGGATTCTCCAAAGAAATAGAACCAGTAGAATCAATAGCAGGTAGATAACTAGATAGATAGGGATTTATTTTAAGGATTGTGGGGAATGTCGAGTCCGGAGTTTGTAGCACAGGTTGGCACGCTGGAAATTCCTACTAGAATTGATGAGTCTGAAGGCAGTTTGGAGGCAGAATCCTTCCTCCTCAGGAATCTCATACACTTCTCTTAAGACCTTCAACTGATCAAACAAGGCCCACTCACACATTATGAAGCATAATTTGCTTTATTCAAAGTCTACTGATTTAAATATTAATCACATCTAAAAAATAATTCCATGGCAACATTGAAGCTGGTGTTTGACCAAGCAATTGAACACCCTAGACCTAGTCAAGTTGACACATAAGATTAACCATCACACACCAGGATACAATGGATGAGAAGTCCTAAAGCTGGTTTTCCTTAATTTTGGAGAGGAGATGGCCAAGAGCCAATTCTATACTTTTCTAGCTTTCTTCATACTCCGAAAATGTGAGAGGGTCTATGGAGAAGGAAGAGAGACCCTGTGGAAAGAACCTAGAGGCTGAGCACTAGATTTCTAGGGGCTGAAGAAGGAGCAGGTGCAGCTAGTTGGAATGGAGCTATAGCAGATGAGTTGCAGTCCTGGGATTCTCCAAATAACACACTAAAATACCCACTGGAGAGTCACCTTCAAAATCTGCCAGCCCAAAAGAGGGCAAAGATTGTTACAACAGTACCACTTCATGTGGTTCTTCACGCCTTCCCTTTCTTTTCTCCACCCTGACAAGATAAGATTTCTCCACCAACCGCAGAGGAACTGGTATGTACATGGGCAGCACAGGGCAGAGAAAGCCAGAAGCCAGTCATGTGCCTTTTCCTTCCCCACTCTTTTTCAACTTGAGAAAGTCTGAAGAGGAAGAAGGCAGAAGTTTTAACATTAAGTCAAGTTCAGAGTTTTGATTAATATCATAAACTGGACACTCAAATTTATGAATTGAGATCATATTAATAATTTAGAGTGATAGTAATTGCAATTTAATATAACCTAAGGATGAGCAGAAGAACACTGGGAACTGTCCAACTTCTCATTTGGGGTCATTGAGAGACAAAAGAGAATTGGGTCATGAGTACTTGAAAATGGTTCTTAAATTGTGGTCCCCAGACTAGCCTGTAGTGTTGCCTGGGAACATGTCAGAAATGCAACTTCTCTGTCCGCATCCCAGAACTAGTGACTCAGAAACCCCGAGTAGTGGGGCTTGGTGATGGTGGTGCACACCCAACTTTGAGAACACTTTTCCTAGAACAGTGTCTCACAAACAGCACAAGAAAACAGTAGTTTACTCTTCTCATGATCAGATACATCTATTTAATGAGCAATGCTTCTCAAAATAAATATAAAGGAGGTAGGTAGTAAATAAGATTTAACCTGTTTTCCTTATAATGGTAATGTTGCAACTGAAGTTTCCTTTTCTGTGTGAGGCAATCATCCCTGCTCTGCTTATTTTGTGAAAATATTGTATCAAATGAACTACTATGTGAAAACGTTTTTAAAATCATGAAGCACTGTCCATATGCAAGCTATTGTTATTACAAATACCTTATTTACATACACATCAACTTCATTTTGAAGGGATATCTCTGGGGTTTGCTGATCATTTAACTTTCATTATCACACCTGTCGGCCAGTTCCCACCATTAACCAATTAAGTATCAAGCAGAGGAGCCAAATCAGAGGGGGAAATTGGTCAAATCATGGCTGACTGCTTTGATTTTAGTGAGAAAAAAATAGAGTTGATAGATTTTGTCTTGGCTGAAGTTGGGTGATCAGAGTAAGTTAATGTTCACTGGTTTATCAGTCCCTCTTTTTTTCCCCTCTTATTTTCAAAAATGTTTCTGCCCATTCTATAGAAGCAACCTCAGGTGAGGTTAATAATATTTGCAAACCAAAAGGAATTTAAGGATGCGATTGACTTTTTTTTGACATTTCTATTTGTGGAAAGTCCTTTCCATGTTGAAAGCAGTCTCTTATTTTCCTTGTTTTCATTGGAACCTCTTTTTTCAGTTCTATTGGGGAATTGTAGCACAACAGGTTTATGTCTTTATGGATACTGATAATTGTGTGTTACAAACTTTAGTATGCTAGCAGTTAATGAACATACTATTTTGAGGAGCTGTTATGTGCAAAGTCCTAGGGAAGATATTTAATATGTCTTTGCTCCAAGTCATTCTCAGGGCTTAGTTAGAGGGATAAGATTTAGAGCCAGGAAAGGGAAACATGTGATGTCAATCAAATAGAGTCTATGTTAGAGTTCGGTATATAATACAGGGGTACGGTGGCTTCACTGAAAATTTAGGATTTTAGCTCTGATTAGATAGATGGTATATATTTTATGTATCATGTGAGTATAATGTTCGGCAGTTGGCATTCCAGGAGCTTGGACCTGAGAATATACAGCATGAAGTAACCAGATTCTATACAATGTACTTCCTATCAGGTAAGATGATATGAAACATGACAAGTGCCTGTGTGATGATCAATGGTGCTAGATTAGTCTTTGAACTGTGTTAGTGGAGAACTCTTTTTTGGTTTCCACGCTGAGCAGGAAGAGACAATTCCTAAGGTACTGGGGATGGTGGTGGTTGTTCGCAGCAAACAGACAGTGCTCCAAGACTACTTTTATGAAGTGCCCAGGCAAAGACTAAGACTCAGCAATATGGGCCTCGATGCAAGCTGAGCTATGTTAGCTCACAAAGGTCAGTCTGGATTTGAAGATTAGAAGAATGAAACTTAGATTTGGCTTAAGTTGCTTGTAGTTTGGTTAACTATTGAGCTACTAAAACAAGCAGTGCCAAGATAAAAGTACAAAGGAGTGAATGGATACAGTATCTACCCAGAGCCTCTCAGGTTCCACACAGAGATGCCCCCAAGTTCTGTAATCAATACTGACGCCTGGTGAGCAACCCGTCAAATCAGAACAACAAAAACTGAGCTGGAGTGGCAAGGCCCAACCAGCCCTCAAAGGTCTATTTGGGGGCCTGTAAAGGGGTGCCATGGTTGCAGGTTTGTGAGTGTCGCCTGTGCAGCTGGCCTGCCCCTGGCTTCCCACACCACCACCGACTTCACAGAGAGGGAAGGGCGAGACCAGCAAAGAGACTCGTACGCAGCCACATTAGTTAAAGCTGATCACCACTTCCCCCATCCACATGCAGACATAGAAATCTCTTCATGGCCTTTGTAGTTTACTTTATTATGAATTCAGTGAACTACAAAGTGAATCACATTTTTATAATAGAGTGTGGGTTCCTACATTCTGAACAAATCTTTGTGTCATTTTCATGTATTTGTGAGTTAAAATATTGCATTCAGGTGTAAACTTGAACTGAAGTTTCCTGGCTGTTAGGTCAAGATTCTGCAACCCAGAGAAGGCAAAATGAAGCGAAGCTTTCTTTGGTGTCTGGCGTGGGCTTAAGTAGAGATCACTTTTGCATTTTAAATATAAGTTTCACTTCAATAGCATCAGTTCCCTTTTGTCTAATACCCCCAGTGGTAATAGCATTGGATCAGGTATTTGAATTTCCTTATGTATGATTTCTCTGGAAAACTGATGATGCATTGATCTGTGGAAATAATCACTAATACAGAATTTTTAAAGTTTGGTGAGCTAGGGAAAGAAAGGATATCATGACGATTAAAAGCACAGACTGTAGGATCAGGCTGCTTGAGTTTAAATCCAAGTGTGGCATTTCCTAGCTTTTTTGTGTGACTTTGGACAGGTTGCTGACCTCTCTGTGATTCAGAAATGGTACTGCCTTATTTGGCTGTTGTGAGCACTAAATGAGGTGCTATGTTTTGAACATTCATAACAATGCCTGACATACGTTTGCTATTATTATTTCCAAACACAAGCCTTCCCTTTTGTGAAGGGCATGATATTATCTAGACTGGTCAGGGTTTTGCCTGCTGCTATAATATAGAAGTTTTGAAAGGAACTTGTTTCTTACCTAGAATTGTAATAACACTGCAGCTATTGGAACCAGCTGATGTGTTATCCCTATTCTATTAATAATAGCAAAATATGAATTTAACATCTCTTACTTTCCTAACCTCACCTTTTACAGTATCACACAATTTTAACGCAGACATTCGCCAGTTGGCCTTCTACATTTATCAGACATAGGACCAAAGGTTAAACCACTAGGTAGGGGGCCCCTAGCTTGTTGTTACAGCCAGAATTTGAATGTAAATTTTTAGGCCTTTACCTCTATGATGTCTCCAATAAAACATAGTGTTCAAAGGTAAACAGCACAGACAAGTTCTCTGTTACTAAAATCTTGAAAGGTCTGGTCTGTAATGGTGAAAAGTATCTTATTAAAGTCCTTTACTGACACTTGTTAATGAGTTGAGATCTTTAGCATATGTTTTTGGTTTTTGTTTTTAGAGCTAGCTTTGAAAAATCTGTGAGCTCTCACACATATGGTTTCTGTCATCTGGCTCTTTCAAGCACTAAGGACCTGTCTTTTCTAAATTTCATAACATAATGTGGCTATCGGCTCTCACCAATTAACTGAAGTTAGGCTTTTCATGTGCGCAATGCAAAAATGAGAAATTGCAATTTGTTATTGAGTAATGAAATGGCAAATAATCAATTCCTGGAAGCTTTTAGGAGTTGTGCCATGGAAGATATGACTATACATTACTGATCTTGAGTGCCTTGATGTAGTGATTCTCATACCTGGCCATGCATCCTGTATCCTGGGCACCTAAGACCTTTAAAATGCAGATTCCTAGGTTCATTCAAATCTTTGGAATCCATACATCTAGTGAATGGAATTATTATGTCAAAAATTCCATGGTGATTTCTGATGAATTATTTTTCCAAATGACACATTAAAACAATTTCAAAACTCTGGAGTCATATTTCAAATATTAGGATCAAAACACTAGGATGCTGGTAGGAATTCAGTGTAACATCTACCAATATTACATTTTATAGGTGAATAAATTAAGATTGGGACTGATTTAGCAATTTTAGGATCATAGAGGTTTAGAGGAGGAAGAAAGCTTGTCAATTATCTACTGTGTCACTGACATTTTATAGATTAAGAAACTGAGAACCAGAGGAACTGTGTGACTGGCCCCTAGTTAAGGTCGGAGTGGCATGTGAGGATAGATCTATCATAACTCCCTATTGCAGAAATAAGAGAACTACAACAGGGAATACTAAAGGTGCTGCCCAAGAGTGGTGGGTACATTAGTGAAGATGGCAATCATAGGGTAAGGTGCAAGGCCTATATATCCATCCAGTGTCCTGCATGGATATTCTGCAATTGCCTTGAAATATTATACATTTAGAGAAAAAATTAATTCAAGATGTCATTTGAGTTGAGATCGATCTTGTTCATTGTTGTTGGAGAGTAAACAGAGTGAAGGGAAAAAAGCATTTGGCTGGGAACTGGGAGATCTGAGATCTGTTCCCACATCCATCACTAATTATTAATAGCACTAAGAGGTTGTGTGTAAGTCATTTAACTTCTTCTAGTTTCCCTAGCTCAGAAATTACAGTGATGATAACATCTTTCCCAAGTAACTTACAGGATCATTGTGAGTATAAACATTTTTTAAAATGTATGGGAAAGTATTTTGAAAAGTATGATATGTTATACATTTTGATCTTATTATGTGGGAAATTAGACAGAAATACGTTTTTATGGAATGAGGGCATGTTAGTAAACTAAAGTTTAATCTATCATCCAGCCAATGCTAATATTGTCTACCAGTTAAAACTCTAAACCATATATACTTTCACTGTATATTTGTTTGGAATAATATTAATATCATTTATTTAATTAATATAAATCTTTGGCCTTTACTTAGTATGCTGAGCAATAGATTTTATTGTACTAAAATATATTTAATGGCAAAAGCTAAATAAGATAAAAAGAGAACAAATATTAGCTTTTCATTCCCCAAGGATACCAGGTGATAGGGGACATTTTCATGTGATGCCGGATCTAAAACTATAGTTATTCCTTTTTTTCTGACCCTCATGTTAGAGATTAATTTCATAAATGCTTATAAAAGTGCTTATTATGTATGAGGCACTGTTTTGCACTCAAAAATAAGATTTTACTAATCCTCTTACATCAGTCAGGGTCCAACCAGGAGGCAGAAACTACATAGTAATTTGAATAGGGAAAATATAATATAAAATATTCATAACTGTGACAAGGGGTTGGAGTAATGAGGGATTGGCTAGTAAGAAGTAAAGAAAACTCCAAAAAAATATAGGAATAGCAAGTATAGGAGCAGTCACCACCTCCACGCTAAGATAGAGTTCCCAGGGAAGAAATAAATCTGAAAATGGATCCCCCTTACCCAGAACTAACATCATTAGAAAGGGCATCATCATGGCCCACTGGGTGGCAGAAGAGATGCCAAAGGGCCTCATTGGCAGAACTTGCTGGAAACCCATTTTCTGGGTTGCTGGGGGAAGCTGTTCACAGAGATGTGTTGTGACTCAAAACTTGTAGCAATACTGCCTGGAAGTGCCACGGAGAAGCTGTTGGCTGTTGGCTGTTGCTGGCCACTATACGATGGAGAAGCTGGGCACTGGAAAACCCATCTGTTGTAAGAACTGGATGCTGGAAAGGCCATATACTGTAGAAGCCTGTTGAGTGCAATGTATTGGAAATGGGCAGGAAAATTCTTCCTCCGCTGGTGTCTTTTCAGGGCCCTTTCATGATGATGCTTAGCTCACGCCAGCTGGCAAAGGAGACATATTTAAAGGGTCCAGCTCTATTTTTGCATAGCAAACAAGGAGTGAATCTGGAGCTTCAAATCAATAAATTGGTAACTGGAACACATTTCAACAGTTTTGTGGAATAGGTACTATTATTATCCTCATTTTACAGGTGAGGAAACTGATACAGAACGGTTAAACAACTTGCACAAGAAAGGTCATTATGGCTAGTAAGTGGAAGAGTCAGGATTTGAACCCCAGTATTTTGACTCCAGAGTCTCTTCTAAATTACTCCTCTATGCAGCCCTCTGTGTCTCCTTCCTCACCTGCAGCGTATTTTCAGTGAAATCTTGTGGCATCATGTGCAAGTCGCACTGCACTTGAAGATGGGCTCCTACAGGTAGAAACATCATATCCTTGAACTTTATTACAAAGTTTTCTGTTCTTTTCTTTTCTTTTTTTTTTTTTTTGAGACAGAGTCTCACTTTGTTGCCCGGGCTAGAGTGCCGTGGCGTTAGCCTAGCTCACAGCAACCTCAAACTCCTGGGCTGAAGCGATCCTTCTGCCTCAGCCTCTCAAGTAGCTGGGACTACAGGCATGCGCCACCATGCCCAGCTAATTTTTTCTATATATATTTAGTTGGCCAATTAATTTC
>CAUYRT010079787.1:0-11898 GCA_963574885.1 Lepilemur ruficaudatus | reverse complement strand
TTTCGCTTTAATTTATCTCATTTTCCCTATCTCTGTCATTTGTAAGTCAAATTTTAAAAATATCCTATGTATCTCCTGGTTATTTTTTTTACTTCTGTTTGCATTGCTACTCTTTAAAGTATACATGTAGCCATAGAACAGAAAACTACCATACATCTCCTAAGAATACAGTAAGCTCTCAGTAAAAGTTTATTATGATAAGTAGCAAAAATAAATCCTACTGGAAGAATCTAATTGCCTAGGAACACTTCATTCATTCATTTATTAATTCAGCAAAAATTTGTTGATCACCAGCTCTGTGCCAGACACTGTTGCAGGTGCCAGGGAGTCCGAGATGGACAAGACAGACAGGGCCCTTGGTGCATACAGAGTTTACTTCCAAGCAGAGGAAGGCTGACAACACGTAACCCAAACAAACAAATGAGGAAACTGTCGGAGAGCGCTATGCAAAGAACTAAAATTAAATAAGTTGATGAGATAACTGGGTGACAGTTTTAGATCGGGTGATCAGGGAAGACTTCCCTGAGGACATTTAAGCTGAAGTCTCATTCTACTTACTGTGGCTGCATAATGAATTACCCCTGAGCTCAGTGGCATAAAGCAATTTATGATGTTCATGGATTCTCTGTGTCAGCAAATCTGGCCGGGGGTAGTGGAGGCAGCCTGTCTCTGCCTCACAGTGTCTGGGGGCCTAGGAAAGGCTCGAAGGCTGAGGCTTGGAACCGTTGAGAGTTTGCTCACTCACACGTCTGGTGGTTGCTGCTGGCTGCCAGCTGAGCGCTAACACACCTACATGGGGCCTCTCCATGTCATCTGGTTTCCTTAAAATGTAGAGGCTGGGTTCCTGGGTGAGCACCCGCGAGAGACTGAGCCAGGTGGAAGCTCTATTTTTTTTTTTTTATCACTTAGCCTTGGAAGTCACACAGTGTCACTTCTGCCATACTCGATCAGTTAAGATGGTTACAAAGATCTATCCGGTTTCAACACAGAGGAAACTCTCCCTCTTGATGGAGAAGCTTACACATCACGTTATAATAAGAAGCACGCTTGGGATAGGATATACACTGGTGTGGCCGTCTTTGGAAAAATCCAAACTGCCACAGTCTGAATGACAAGATGGAGTTAGGAATGTCAAAATCAAGAGGAAGGACATCTCGGGCAAAGGCCTAGGTAAAAACCAACTTGGCAGAGATTTGGAACCACAGAGAGAAGGCCAGGGGAGCAGGATCTGAAGAGCAGGGCAGTGATCAAAGATAAAGTTGGGAAGATAGGCGGGAGCAAGATCATAAAACATTAAGAACCCCCTCTGCTCTGGGTGACTGGTGAAGAAGACAGGGCTGTCTTGGGACTTACTCACACCTCCTTCGGAGAAGCCTCTTATTTTTTCTTTGGGTCAGTTTGTCAGTTTGGGCCCCCACCTCTCCGGACACTCACAGCTCTCTTCTCCGCAGTGCTGTCATTTGACATTCCCCAGCTCTAAACTTACTGGATATTGGACACTGTGGGGTAGGGTGGGGAAGGTAAAGAAATATTTTATTTCTCCTGCCCTTCGAGGAGCTTTTAATCTAGGGGAGGAGATTAATATACACACACGGATGTTAACTTAAAAATGTCAGTAAAAGTTGTTCAAATATTCAGTACCAATCACATGTCCTTCAGAAGCCAGAAAAAGAAGAGATCAAATATCTAAAATGAATGTATTGTGGTAGTTACAAAGGAAAATATTGTACATTTATCTATGCCAATGCTTAAAACTTCTGTAAGAAATGCCATAAAAGGATAAATGATACACTAGAAGAAAAATATTTGCTGCACACATGACAAACCCTACTTCTGTATAGAATAGCATGTATCATTTGCTGCACAAAAGAGAAAAATTAAAAAATGAGCAAAGATTATTTAGAGGAAGCTCAGAAAAAGGAAATACAATGACCAATAATCATAAAAAGGTATTCAACCTCATCATAATAAAAGAACACAGAGCAAAGCAATGTGCTTCACTACATTGACAAGAATGGTATCAAAATAAACCATATTCACCAAACAGACACTGATGACAATGTTTGAAAAAACTTAGTGTTGGTGAGTATGTGGGAGATATTGACCCTCTTTGTCCTCATTGATATAAACTTTTTCAGTGAAAATTTGGCAATATTTATCAGAGTTTAAAAATGCATATTTTCTTTGCTTTGGCCTTTCACTGTTTTAAAATAATCTTATGGATATATTTACTTCTATGTGCAATGACATATGTTTGAAGATATGAATTTCCATATTATTTATAATAGCAAAAAAAAAAAAAGTGAAAATTACCCAGATACCCATCCTTAGGGGACCAGACTTATAAAGTGCAGCACATCCAGAGAAGTGTGAACCCTGAAATACCATGCAGCTATGTAGAAGAATGTGGAACATTAAAAAGTGCTGAGAGAGAAGAGGGTGAATAACAGCCAGTTCATACACTGTTAAATAGAGTAAAAAGGGGGGAAAATGATGTAGACATCACAGTGATGAGTTTTTACAAAAGGTGATAGATTTGCATTAAAGAACAATGGGAATATTTATAAACAAGATATCCTGTCATTAGTGACCCATTTGTATGCACTTAGGTTTTGTAACCTCAAGAACATATGAAATCTCTGACTTAAATTTTATATCTAAACATAACAGTTGTGAACACACGACTCACGATACTTGTTCCCTTCCGAATCTAGGAGTAGAGGTCATGTGGCGACACGTTACCTCGTGGAACTGTGTGAAGGATGGGAAAGCCAGAGGTAGAAGTCTACAAGCATGGAAGGCCCAGGTGGACCCCGAATAGGGAGACCTTCTTCTCTTGCATGACACAGTTCTTTCCATCCACCCCAGCCCCGGCCCTCACAGTCCCAACACCGCCACAATTCCGACACCAAAGTCAAATGAGGAAGGAGTAGAATTGGGAGGTAAATGTCTGCCACTGAAATCAGAACAAGTCACTTTTGCGATTATATCCTAGAGGATAATTTTCTCAAGGGTGGAAGACTTGGTAAGGGGTTGAGTCAAAGAGGTCAAACAATGCTTCATGACTTTTTAACTTTAAACTCAGAGCACTGTGAGTGGCCTATGCTTTGGCACACCCAGCCAGCAAGGATGGCAAGCAGTATAATTTGAGGGGCACCAGAGGGCCTAAAATAGGACAACATACCAGTGTCTGAAATTCCCGCCATTAACTTCACTACCTAAGGGCCTGGCAGAGACATGCTTATAATATGTTTCGTATTATTCTTTCATTTTAAAATTAATACATGTATAACATTTTGGCCGGGCGCGGTAGCTCACGCCTGTAATCCTAGCATTCTGGGAGGCCAAGGCGGGCGGATTGCTTGAGGTCAAGAGTTCGAAACCAGCCTGAGCAAGAGTGTAACCCTGTCTCTACTAAAAATAGAAAGAAATTAATTGGCCAACTAAAAATATATAGAAAAAATTAGCCGGGCATGGTGGCGCATGCCTGTAGCCCAGCTACTTGGGAGGCTGAGGCAGGAAGATCGCTTAAGCCCAGGAGTTTGAGGTTGCTGTGAGCTAGGCTGACGCCACGGCACTCACTCTAGCCTGGGCAACAGAGTGAGACTCTGTCTCAAAAAAAAAAAAAAAAAAATTAATACATGTGTAACATTTTAAAGAAAAAAAACCCAAACATTACAAAGGGCATATAATAAAAGCTAAAATTCTCTTTCCACTCCCTTTAGCCTAGAATTCTATACTTCAAAAACTATCATTAAAGTTTCATAAACTATATATCCTTCCAGAAATTATGTACATTTTATATGTTTAACAGAATATGAACTGGCTGTCATTTACCCACCTCTTTCTCGCTGAATAAAAGGGTTCTTTTGTTTCCCATCACAAAAATTCAATGGCACACATTCACTGGTAAAATGTCTGTCTGTCACACCCGTGCATGTGAACACAAAGTCAACAGCAGTTAAGAGCAGAATTCCAAGTCAGGCGGAAAGGACAGTCTGGAAGGTAAAAAGAAAGCACATCAAGGCAGAAGGCAGCCTTTGGATTGGGAATAAAAACTCCGTGGCTTTAGTCTTCACAGAGAATGGGTTTGGGATTGTGGCATGAAAACAGACCTCACAGGCTTTTCAAAAGCAGCTAGCGCAACCACCTTCTTCACCCCCTTCCTGACTTCCTTGAGTGGCCGTGGAAATGCCTTCCCTTCACTCTCTTGCAGATGAGCGTTCTTTGCTTATATCTTGGCAGCATCTACTGAAAATAAAAATTCACCCTGTGGCCCAGTGGTAACATCTCTAGGTGTGTGTCCTCACGATCTCTTTCATGTGCACGCCATGCACAAGGGTGTTCAGGGCTTCGTGGCTTATGAGAGGCCCAAACTGGACATGACCATTAGATCTATGCTCACCACTATACCACCAATGCCTTCCATGACCGTTAGATCTAACAGAATGGTAATAGACAATAAATTATGGTGAGGACATAAGAGGAAATGCCACACAACACTTGAAAGGAATGACTAGCTATGTATCAATGTGATAGATGTCACAAACACATTTTGCACTGAAAAAAGCAAGTTGCAGAACAGTATGATACCATTGATATAAAAAAAATCCAAACCCATATTATATACTTTATATGAACTGTGAATACGTGTGCTGTGTGGATGGAAAAGGGGGAGTGGAACGATCTCATTACCTCTAGGAAAATGGGGCAGGGACTGGGGTTGAGGATATTGGTCAAAGAGGACCTTAGCTTTACTCATAATTTTCTAATTTTGTAAAAGGAGAATTGAGTGATATGTATTACTGATGGAACTAAAACTAAGTTTAAAATGTCTAAAGAATTCTTAGCCTTCTGCCTTTAAAGAAGGTCTGAATAAAGTAAAATAACAGTCTGCGAACTGGGTTCCGTGGAACACTGGTGCTCTGTCAGTAGACGTCAGCAGGTATTTGTTGATTTCTAGTGTCATTAATGATACAGAGGCCAGAGATGGAAACAGAATTAACAGTGAACTCAGAGGGATCAGAAAATTCCCAGACTTTGCTCCCCTCCTCAACCCCTGCCAGGGAGCTTATCAGGGATGAGATGGCTCTGAACCATTCTGTCATAGCTTTCCTTTCCCTCAATTGTGTCATTTTATCAAACAAATATGTCTTTGGACTTTAGGACTTTGTTTCAGGTCTTTGTAAATAAAGGTGTAGGTGGGAGAAGTAAAGAATGTATGCTTTCTGACACCCACACATAAATTCGGGATCTCTCACATCTAGTAAAAGTCCAAAGGACTCTGGCCAGGTCCTATTTGCAACATTAAAAGTTGAGATGAAATCTACCAGGACAAAGGTCGTTGCCTCTCTCGATAAGCTTCCCTCCATTCTCCCCAATTTCATAATGACGTGGGAAGTCATGCCAGGTGTTAGGTGTAGGTGGGAGTTGGAGAAAGAGATCTTGGGCAGTCGTTTTCATTTTGGATCTTCGTAAATTCTTTGTGAAAACTTTTCTGGGTCAAGGTGGGGAGGGAGGATGCCACGAAGTCAACAGAATCTCTTAAGTTTCTGCGGGTCTCTGCATCTGGGAGGTAAATTTTATTACCTAGAATACAGGAGCCGCTTGGGAGAATGTGGCTTTATAGCCATCATGGTTCTCCTCTCCTCAAAAAGTCTTGACTACTCAAAAAATGCTGCAAAACACTGGGTAAAACAAGGTTAGTAAGTGTCTGCACTGCAGGACTCTTCGGAGGCTTTGTGTACTAATCCACACTGTGACTCTCCAAAACTGGGACAGCACATGCAGGGGGTTTCCACATGTGTTTGGAAAATGGAAAGTGGAAGTGTTCCTCACTTCCCTCCTCACCTACCCCTGCGGCAGAGAGCACCTGCTGAACACAGGTTGGTAAAAGGCAGAATTAGGAGATGCTGCCTCCTCATCTTAGTGAAGGTGAGGTTCTCAAATTGCTACCCACGAGGGTTAATTTTATGTCAACTTGACTGGACCATGGGATGCCCAGATATTTGGTTAAACATTATTCCTGGGTCTGTCTGTAAGGGTGTATCTGGATGAGATTAGCATTTGAGTCAGCAGATGAAGCAGATTGCTCTCCCCAATATGAGTGGGCCTCATCCCACCTGTTGAGGACCTAAATAGAACAAAAAGGCAGAGGAAAGGAGGATTTGCTCTCGCTGTCTGTTTGAGCTGGGACATGGGTCTTCTGCCCTCAGACTGGGACTGACATTGTCCTTACACCATCCTTGCTCCTGGTCCTCAGACTTGAACTGGAACTTATACCTTTGGCTCCCGGTTCTCAGGCCTTTGGACTTGGGTTGGAAGGACACCACTGATGTTTCTGAGTCTCCAGTTTGGAGATGGCAGATTGTGGGACTTCTCAGCCTCCATAATCTCATGAGCCAATTCCTTTTAATTAATCATATATATATATATATATATATATATATGTATGCTTACTGGACTCCATAGTGGGTTCTCACACTTTCTTATTACAGCAAGAAAAGAGTTGAGATTATGCACAGCTTTTCTAACAAGAACCAACGTTTCCCCTCATAGAAAGTCTGCTGTCAATTCAAGCAGGGATGCCATGCCGTTGGTATGCGCTGCTGCCGCCAATGTGGCTGTCACAGGGAGTGGCACAGGGCAGCACACATCACTGTGGTAATGACCTTGACAGTGAGGTGAGGAGTCGGGTAGCCAGGCAGACACCTCCACTCTGGTCAGGGCAGGCAATTCACGGGTGAAGATAAAAAAAGTCAGGTTTGGAGAGTTTGTGGACCTCGTGCAGAATTCAGTTCTGCTCTTTCTTGATTTTTTTGGAGGACACAGGGTCACCTTAGCCATAACTGACGTCTGTCTGAACTGCATAGCAGCCTGTGATGATAAATTACTGAGAAGACTGAGGCAATTATCTAGTTAATTTAGGTCAAGCACCTATATTATCTCCAGCCCCATACAAATGGCCTTCTTGTAGCAGGGGAGCTCATCTATTAATATTATGGCTGCATAATAAAAAAATGATGTAAAGCAGAGGGCAATTGGGTCCTGACGTCTGCATGTGCTTGCTGACAAGGAACAGTGCAGATAAACTGTGACAGGAAATGATTAACTTAAAGTGTCTAAATATGTCTGAGCCTTGCAGAATAAAATACATAAATCTAAGAACGGCCATCAGTGCGGCGGAGGCTTGTGGAGTATTTCCAATGTCTCTTTCCTTTTACCAGGAGCCTGTGTTAGAGGGAGCCACGTGTTCAAGACTCCCTGTTGTGGCAGTACAGTGATGGGGTTTGGAGCGCAGGCTTTGGAGTCAGGGGCCCAAGGCCAAATCTCGGGTGTGCTGCGTGCTAGCTGTGCACATGCAGACACTTGAAGGATTCTCGTAAGAATGAAAAGGGTCAGTGTAAGAATGTAAAGCACCAAGCAAAGTGCGTGGCACAGAGTGAGTGCTCAGTAAATGAAAGCCGTTATTATCACCACCATCATCAGCATCATCATTACATCGTCATCTTGATCATATTTACAACCAACAGCTTGGATAGGTGCATAAGAAATAGTTAGCTTCCGGTTTGATAGAACTGTTAAAGAGGATCAGTACACAGACACATCTTAGTTAACTGTGGGAAAGTGGCTTTTTCCTTATAATGTTTCAAGAAGAGCTTTTCAAAAAAGTTGGGCTTCTCTGGTTTAGTTGTATAACGGTGGCAGGAGGGGAAAGGACAGAAGTTTCGCATCACGAGCTTGGGCTTGAATCCTAGCTTTACTCCTCACTGCATAAGTGACTTCAGGCAATGTGCTTTACCTCTATGAGCCTCAGTGGTCTTATCTACAAAATGGGAATAACAATTCTTGGGTTTCAGGGAGGATTAATTGTCAGATAATATTTGAACAGCATCAGGCACATATAAGTTCAGTAATAGTTCCCATGTCCAGGGAGAAAGGGACAAGCTCATGCAAGCTTCAAGGGAGCATTTTAAACTGTCTTTACAACGCAAACCACTCAGCTAAGAGGTGGCTGGATCTAGTATTTCAGTTAACCCGAACGGCACAGCTAAATCACAGCTCAGTTGCTGTGAGGTGTCATTATTAGTGGAGGTGTCATTATTAGTGGATAATTCCTAAAACAGGTCAAATCTGTGGCTCCCTGGGGTCCCCACCAGAGCTGGTCTTGGGGTGGTGGAATGAAACATCGACAAACTGCCTAGGTGTTTTTTTGTCTTCTCATCATAGTCAACGTGACTTCCTGGCGTATTTCTGCCAGTCACGTCTTAATTCGTACGCCAGGAATCACGACTGCAGCGTGCCTTCGGGATGACGTGTCTCAGAGGCTTTGGCTTCAGCATCTCAGCTGCCAGCCGGTCCTCCTTGTCACTTGGAGTGGCTTCTGCTCTGGCTCAGCCAGCCTGACAGGGCAAGGACTGAGGAAGAGGAGGGAATGTGGAGACGGCCTGCAGGGACAGCCCTGTCTGCAGAGGGGTCTGGGGAGAGGGACAGTTTCTGAGCAAATGGGGATAGGCAGAACTGGCTGCCTTGAAGTTCTGAGGGAGGCAAGGGTGTTGAGCCAGCATTTGTAGTGGTCTGAACCTGGAACCAGGGGGACGCCCGTCCACAGGGGCATGGTTTGCTAAATGCGGATGTGCTCACGCTACTGTAGGGTATTACCCACCGTTAGAGAGTTAGCACTCCACCCGTTCACTCAGAGGAATGTCGCTGGCACTGCAAGGAAAGCCAGGCACAGGGTGGTGTATGCAGAAACCACGTTCATATGTGTACGGATAATAATGCCTTACATTTATTGAGCATCTACTGTATGCCAGGGACCGTGTTAAGTGTTTCTAACTAATGTTAATTAATTTGAATCTCACAACCACCCGATGTACACATTAGACATTTCTCTGGAGAACTGAAAACACTTAGTAGAAATGGGCAGATGGTAAAAATCTCTCCCCACGTGTACTCTCTTTACCTGTCTCTTTCATTTGTTTTAAAATGTATGTGAACTAGCTGAACTTGTTTGGCTGCATCTGTTCCATTACTGGATTTAATTTGTGTTGTCTGACAGGTTTTCAAGAAGAAAACAGCTTCAGTGAATCCTCAGGGCTCACATATAACGCACACTAGAGACCAAACAGAAATAAGGCCCCACGCACCACGAAATACCGAGAAAGGCCTCTGTCTCGAAAAGTACATTTTCAAGGCCTTACGTGAAATATATGCTGCTTAATAAAACCCACACTTGAATGGAGAGTAAAAGCAGTAAAAAGACAAGCAGAACAAACAACTCATGTTCCAAGAGTTCAATTGCAAATAGAAAAAAAAAAAGTACCCATAGCTGGCTATGTTAAAATGTTCTTTCACATAAAATAAATTGGTATAAAACCCAGAGAGCCGGATAGTGCCTATTAATTATTATTTTTTATAAATAATTGGAAGTGCACAGAGAGCTTCAGGGCCATGTACAGGTAATCACTTCCCTCTTGAAAAGCTCTGTTTGTTTACAGATGAATTCAGAACCCAAGAACGCAGGTCTGTCTGTGGATTCACCAAATGTTGCATCTCAATGGGGCATGAGTGTTTGAAGGTAACTTCTGGAATGAGGTAAATTTTTACAAATGAGAAATAATTTAAGTTGTTCCTGATGATATAAAAGCAATATTTTATCAGCGTAAAACATTCAGACTATAACAACAATAACAGAAAAACCACATAGAATATAGACATTGCCCTTAATCCTACTCTTGGAGATAATCTGACATTTTGGTAGATTTCCATCCATTGGCGAGTACCTGTTAATTATTACTATTTATAAAATATTGAAAGTACACAGGGAGCTTCAGTGCCATGTACAGGATATGATTACCCCCAGCAGTTATAGAATGGTAAGTTTGAAGACCTAGTTAAAATAGCTAAATTTCCAGAAAAAAGAAAATGAAATGCCAAAGCTGGTATAAATAAGAAATATAGAATTTGAGTATATCAATGAGTTTTAAATAATTTGAAATGATAGACAAAGACCTGCCTTTCTCAAAGAACTCCAGGCTCAGATGGTTTTATTTGAAAGTTCCACTAAATTTTTAAGGAATAGTAATTCCTGTCTTACACAAGTTGTTTTGGAAAATAGAAAAAGGGAAAAATCTACACGTATCGTTATATGTGTAATAAACATAGCCTCCTTCCTAAATAGATACAGAAAACACACTGAAAAAAATAGTAGCCTGCTTTAAACTTATTAACATGTGTTCAAAATTATAAATAAAACATTAGCTAAACTCTAACTGAAGATTTAGAAATAATACCTCAAGATCAAATAGGGTTTATCTCACACATACAAGGATGGCTCAACAGAGAAAATCCATTTATGTATGTTAGTGTATTAACAGACTAATGGAGAGAAAATCATGTCAATCAAGACCCCAAAATACATTTGATAAAGTTCAACACAAATTTATAGTCAAAACTCTTAGAGGAAATAGGAATAGTAGAAAATATTCTTAACTTGATAAAAGTTATTTTTATTAATCTGTAGGAAGTATTACACGAAATGGAGAAACTTTTCTAAGAGAAAAGTTAAGACAAGGATGCTTACTATTAACATTACCATTAGAAGTCTTGGCTAAAGCTAAAGGAAGGACAAAGAAATAAGATTGAGGGTTAGAAGGACTACATTATATATTCTTATTTCTAGTTATTCATTACCACCTTTAATGCAAGAGTGTTGCACTTGCCTGCTCGTTGTCACGTGATTTTCAGAGCTCTCCTCTAGGAAGAGGACACTCTATACCCTATTGTCAATAGACTTAACCATGGGATTTGTTTTGCCCAATGAATATGAATGGGCTTGACAGTGTGTCAGTTCTGAGCAGAAGCTAGAACAGCCATTAGCTTGGTGTAGTGGTACACACCTGTAGTCCCAGCTACTTGGGAAGCTGAGGTGGGAGGATGTCTTGAGCCCAGAAGTTTGAATCTAGCCTGAGCAACATGGCAATGCCCAGTCTCTAAGAAACAAAGAAACGAACAAACCCCAAACAGACAGGCAGCCATTGTGTGGCTTTGCTGGCTCCCTGGCATTTTTCTTCTGTGCGTGAATGGTATGTTCTTGGTCAGGGCTGGTTCTTCAGCTTGCATCCCAGAATAAGCAAACACACAGAGCAGAGCTGCAGCCAACATATATGCAACATGTTGCATGAGTGAGAAACAATTTTTTTGTGGTTGTAATTCAGTGAATTTTGGAAGTTGTTTGTTATCACAGCATAATAGAGTGAGAGCTGACTAAGGTGGAAGGTAAGAGAAAAAGCTGCCTACATTTGCATATGATATGATCATTTTTACCACAGATCCCAAAGACAAAGTATCAGAACCAGTACGAAACCTAACTAAAATTATTGGATACAAGATCGATCTTTTTTTTTTGCTACTAGCAATAGAAAATCAAAAAATATAACAAATAATAATATATCATTCCTACTGCCAAGAAATCTATTCACTATATAAGAATTAATTATATTAATAAAATGTAAATGTAAAAGATATCAACAGAGAAAACAGAAAGCTTAAAAATATTAATAAAGGAATAAAAGATGATCCAAATAAATAAAAAAAATCCAATGCTTTTGGATATTGTACTAGAAAGACATAAATTCCCCCATTTAATCTATAAATTTGATATAATCCCATCAAAAATTCTTCTTAGATATTTGTCTGGAGCCAAGAGGCCCGGCCATGGCCTTGATGCCTGAGCCTTACCCTCCCCCTCATAGTTGAAGTTAAGTTTCTGTTTCCCAGGAATGATAAGTTTCGCTTTGCAGCCAATGACATGGCTTTGCATTTGCTATCCCCTGATTGGATGCTTTTGGATGCCTCGTTTACATACTGGACCTAATTGAGAACTGCAAGCTGTAA